>LPNX010790486.1:26656-59671 GCA_001517045.1 Pseudotsuga menziesii | reverse complement strand
AATATCATCTTAAAAACATGAGGTCACCTTTAACAACCAACAACAAACAAGAAACCAAAATATTGTCACGTATGATGTAGTCATGGAGAAGAGCTCAATACTGAGTCGACCAAAATGTTGTCAGAAATGATTTGGTGGTGTGCTTTCTAGACAATGTGTTCCTATCATAAAGTAGTAAAGATTTAGGAGGTGTGTACTGAGCAATATCAATGGTTATATTTAAAATAATAATTTCAACGAGTCCCAACTTGGAGTATGTGGATTATTTTAAGGGCAACGGTTAATGTATAAAACAATTTTCTAACTTGAAATAGGATGGCAGTAATAATTCAACTTAAATATACACATTTAATAAAGTCTTCGTCTCGTGTCTTTATACAACATATATGAATGCTAACCATGGTGCACTAGTTAATCTTTTATGATTAAGGATAATCTACATGCATGCATGGATGGATGACGATCATTGCCATGATGGCGTTTATCGACATGTGTATGTCATAAAAAAAATAACGCTAAATGTACCACCTTGGAGAAATAGGCAACACAACTTGCACCTCATTTCGGTACACCCGAGAAGATATAAATAAAATAAAATGGCATTGGGAAAATCTCAATATAAATATAATCCAAATAATTTGAATTCATGTCTTAATCAAAAGGCTTAAGGCTTACATCTCATAGCTAGTATGGGTGTCCCATTCTTGACGCTATTTGTGGAATAATTACTAAGTACTTAATATAATAAGCAATATTCTTACAAATGTAAGTATTCAACGATGTGATCCAAATTAAAAATTAGGTTTACCTTTTGCAAGTGGGTATTAATATTAGTTATTTGTACCTGTAAACTCAAATTCAAAGAATTATAATATTGTTGATTTTATATTTAGAATTTTAAAATTATAAAAAAAAGTTAAGCTTTTTTTTAAAATAATGATAAAACTTATCAATTTAGAGGGTAATTGTTATTGGCTACTATCCTTCAATGTAAATTAACTAATCATTGTTATTTAAAGAAAACCACATCACTTAAAATAATGTCTTGGTGGTCCATATGGAGATGGACTTTCACTCTTATGAATCATACTAGTTCTGGATAATGTAGGAAGGAAAGAAGTGTATTCCTTTACTGATGGATTTTCGGGATATCATCAAACCAAAATTGCCAAGGAAGATCGACACAAAACCACATTTGTGACATAGTGGGGATGCTTTCAATATACTGTAATTCCATTTGGACTCAAGAATGCACCTGCAATTTTTTCTAGGATAGTGGTTGCTTCTGTCAAAGACTTTATTCACGAATTTTTGGAAGTTTATTTTGATGATTGGACAGTGTATGGACTCATTAAGGATCACATTGAAATCTTGAGAATGATTCTTGAGAGATGTAGGCAATTCCAAATTTCTTTAAACTTGAAGAAATGTACCATTTTTTGCTCTGTTTAGTATTCTTTTGGGTCATGTGGTCTGTCGAGAAGGAATGTTGATGGAACCTGTGAAGATCTCTATTATTGTCAACCTACCTCCACGTTCATTAGTTAAGCAACTGAGGACTACACTTGGTCATACACAATATTATAGGAATTTTATCAAAGGATATGCAGAGATAACCGCCACAATGGAAAATTTATTAAAGAAGGATGTCAAATTCCAATGGAATGAAGAATGTCAAAAGAGTCTGGATATCCTTAAAGAAAAGAATCGTTTTAGAACCCATTTTGGTATCTCCTAACTGGAAAAAGGAATTTCATGTCCATGTTGATGCTTCATCGATTGCACCAAGAGTAGTGTTGGTACGGTCAGGTGAGGGTTATATCGAACATCCCATTGCATTTGTTAATAGTAAGTTATTGACTGAAAAAATTTAGAACTATACGACGAGAAAACGGGAAGGAATTGCAATGGTATATGCATTGCAGAAATTTTGACACTACTTGTTGCGTGAATATTTTAAAATGTTTATAGACCATTTTGTTTTAACGTACTTAGTTTAACAATCCAATGTTGGTGGGGGTATCTGTCGATGGCTTCCTCTCTTCCAAGAGTTTGATTTTGAGACTATTATGAAGCCTGGAGCTTTGAATGTAGGTCATGATCACCTGCCGAGGTTGGAAATCAGGGAGGACCCTACCAGTTTACATGATGCCCTTACCAATGCAAAATTGTTTGCAGTAAATATGGTTGATGACCACTATGCAAACATTTATGTTTCTTGGCCACACTAAATGCAGCACAAGGGCCCGTTTACCATAGCACAGAAGAAATAATTGGTTGTGAAAGCTGCAAATTTCTAGCTAATAGCAGGGCGATTGTATAAATTGAGACTAGATGAGATCCTTCGTTGTAATGTTTTGTAACATGATTAACAGTTGATATTAGCTGAGGCACATGCTAGTGTCACAAGAGGTCACTATGCAGGTAAAAAGACAACACGCAATATTTTGCAGGTAGGCTTATGGTGTCCTACCATTCATTCAGATATTATGGAATACAATCATGCTTGTGATGTTTGTTAATGCACGGGAAAACCATTACAACGAGATGAGATGTATTTGGTACCACATATAACTCTATGGGATTTTGATAAATGGGTTGTTGATTTTGTGGATCCTATCAACCCACTAGGCAAGCAGACAGGTGCACGATATATGATTACTGCGACATATTACTTAACCGGATGGGATGAAGCCGCACCTATCAAGGACTGTACTATCGTGAATGCTACTAGATTTTTGTTTGAAAATATTGTCACAAGGATTAGGTGCCCAAAAATTTTGGTAAGTGATCAAGGTACACATTTTTTCAATTGATTGATTGAGGAATTGACTACAGAATTTCAAATTTAGCATAAAAAGAAAGCACCTTATCAGCCTCAAGTGAATGGAACTGTCGAACCCTTCAATAAAATTCTAGAGCATGCATTGACAAAATCTGCATTGTAAACAAGGATACCTAGGATCATAGGATATCTTCAGTATCATGGGCCTATTGCATGACATACAAGAATCTTACAGGGAACACTCCCCTTTGAATGGTTTATGGACAAGAGGTTGTTATGCCAATAGTGTATATTGTACCTATTTTAAGGATCATTGCAGTTACTGAAATAAAAGATGTAGGTGTAATTGAACAAATAATATCTCAATGATTGCAGTTGGAAGAAGATCGATTCATTACAATATATCACCAGAACATTGAGAAGGAGAGACATGAGGATTGGCACAATCATCATATAAAGTTCAAGCAGTTTCAGCCAGGTGATTTTGTTCTTCTTTATGACAGTAAATTTGTAAGACACCCTAGTAATCTTCGTACTCATTGGTTGAGACCGTATGTTGTTACTTATGTCATGGATGGAGGTGTAGTTAAGTCGCATAAATTAGATAGTACTCCCTACGACGGTTTCACAAATGGGAATCAAATAAAACCTACCAGGATAGTTGTTTGTCGCTTGACTGAGTCGGAGTTGTTTGAAGTTGTAAATAGTTGTCGCCTAAAAACAAAACAAAAAATAAAATTTAAAGGTCTTGTATATAAGTTGGAAATTGTTCGAGGAAGTTAGTGTATAGTCTGTTGCATGATATAATTATTTCACAAGATCAAGTTGTGTCGCATTTAAGTTTCGATCGCAGAAGATTTGGTGGTGGGATTTTCTATCAAGTTTGTAATTAATGCATAATAATTGCCTACTTTTATGGGGAGGTAATTGATGGACTTAATGGTGCTTTATCATAAATGCTCGAAAATATTCCACCATGTCAAATAATTAGCCACCATTTTTTTCATTTATTTTATATCAAGTTGGAATAATGACTAACGTGATTGCGTCTTTTTATGCATGCGTAAGTCTATTTCATCTCTATGCATAAGCCAGTTGTTCATTACACCGAAGTCTGATTTTATCAATCCAAGAACTTGTTTGCAACTTTGTTTGTTCAAAAATTTCAATCATGGAGATGCTTGTTTCGAGTTCAAGCACTATGAGGTGGTCTGGTGTGGAGGTTCCTAACACCATACCCATTGTCGAGGAGGCTCTTAAGATTATTTCACAACCTGCTATTGTCAATCCATCCAGGAAGAAGCGAACTGGTGGTCATGTTATTATGCCTGAGCTACAGCTGAAAGTTGCACATGATGCCAAACCTTCAGAATATGGGTTTGAAACTGTGTTTCCTGGTTACATACCACCATAGAAAGAGAATGGTCCCAAGGTTGTGATCCACAAAAATGTAAATTATCTGTTAGTTAAGCCAATTATTCCACCCAGTGTTCATACCATGGTGGACATCATGTTGAATTTGAATAAATTGACATTCACATACCATGAATTGAATAATTTTCCAGAATTTTAGTTGTCCAGTACATGACTTCAATGCAATGGGTAGAAGGTGGGCCTATTGAATTGGTCCCCATGTATTGGGCTTGCGAATTTGACAAATATGTAATTATCTTGTTACTATATATGTCTCACTTTGGTCGCACTACTGAAGTCAATACATGTGTGAAGTAATTGTTGGTATGCTTCCTTGGAGGTTTTTTTATGGATGAATGACCAAACTTCTATTGATATATATTTGATTTCCACTATCACTAGGTTGTCGAAAGTAGGTGTGGATCTGATAGCTTTCTTTTCCAGTAAAGAAAATGAATCGGGCCTTGTCACTTACCTGAGGGAGAAATACAACTTGAGTTCCGATAAGAGGGGGTTTTCTATTGCATCCATTAATGATTAGGGTGTTCGGTTCGCAACAAAGTTTTTTTTCCAGCAAATTGATAAGGAAGATGTGACCGAACCAGTGTATTGATGGTACTATTGCTGCAACTGAGCAATGCACTACAGGGGTCCAAATGAACTAGTACACTTTCTTGTTGAATGAGATATTAGTGGATACCCTCGATGCGCAAGGAAAAGGAAATCCATTTACATACTCATGGTTTCTAATCTTGTGTTCTTTTGGAAGGTGGGAAGAGCCACCAAATTATAAAGGAATGGAAGTATATGTCCCCTGTCGCGGGGAATGGTATCAAATCTTGTGGTATGCTGAGAATGATCGTAAGCGACAAATGGAAACTACTATATAATTTTATCTACATGCTAATGCATTCATATGTTAGGTTGGAATCAATCTAAGGATCGTTGTTGAAACAATTAGTCAGTACCAAAATATTATCATATTTACTTCAAGGGCACACCATCTACACCTTCAACCACGAAGAGATCTAGAGCATCGTGGTTGGACACTACTTTTCTATCATTTGGAGAAGAGGTTGATTTGATCGTGTGATATTTCCAGATGAGTGGAAGCAACCTATCATAGACGACTTATTGTCGACCGAAACAGAGCCTCTATAGAAAGGAACATTAGGTACCCAAGATGTAGGCCCACATGATGAAAACCCCACCGTTCTCACACCATAATAGTGACAAAGAGTCAAGTGTGACTCCAACAGATCTAGACCTCGGGGATAAGAGAAAATCTATTGAGGAAGGTAAAAAGAGACATAAGAAGTAAAAGGATATCGGGTATCTCTCCGGTGGACTCACAGATGATGACTACCACCTTTTGAATGATATGATAGTCGATATCGCTGATGATACTCAATATAAAATTGATGAAAGAAATACTGAATTATTTGGAGGTCTTATGGATTTACTTCAAAATTTGTGTGATAAGGTGCAGAGCCTTAGAGTTTCAAATGTTCGGGCCTTATCACAGACATAAGAAGCTAGTATTCTGAGGATCGACCAGAAGAAGTACCATTTCCTCGGCATCATCACAAGATTCAGGGTAATTCCGAGAGCAATTTATTTAGGTACAGTAGAGCTTAAGAATATAATTAAGGATATTTCATATGTTAGATTGGACTTGTCTATAGTCCCCATGTATATATTGCATAATTTGCAGTAGGTTGTAGTCGAAGAACTTAAATACATAGAACATAAGCTATATGAACAGTTGAAGCAATCAATAAAACATTGTAGTGACACTACAAGGTCAACTGTGCGAAACAGAGAAGAAAACATAGAAATGGTAGCAAGATAGGCATAAACTTAAACAAGTATTCATTGCTTCCTTCTAGGGTATTTCAGAGGCTGTGGTCACACCTAACATGTTTTCAGAACATCAAGTTATTAGACTAGGGGAAGTTGTGGCTAGCTTCCGCTAGAAGATTAAAGAGTTAGATGCCAAGCTAATTCCTAGTACGCCTATTGAGGTACTGGAAGAGTGTCATCAAGCAGTAGAAGGAGATATTTGACAGATTCAAGAGGTTGAGGTACTCTGTGCCAAGGCGTATCTATAGTCTTCTCATATTTGGGAAGCCCTAATGGACGACATTGAATTGCAGGAGATAACTATTAGACTCTGTGTCGCAAAGTCTAATTTGGACAATGTAAGGAACACATTGAAGACGGTTACCTCTGGTCAAAAACATGGGTAAGGTTGTTGAATTTAATGTTGTACAGAAGTAGGTTGTGAGGATTTGCACACAACAACAATATAGAATGGATCATTTTATTGAGCTTCAAGCTAAAGTAGAACAAGTTATGGCGACCATCCACCCTCTGCATACTCAGGTGCAACAATGTGTAGCAACCGTTGGGGTGGAAAGTGTAGGGCATCCTAGTGTTGAATATGTGGAGCAAGTTGCTAAAGTGAAAGAAGATCTTCAACGACCAACAGTATATGTGATGAAAATCTTCAATAATTTTCAGGCCAAGCTGAACACAACAGAAATCTCTACCTAAAGTGGCTCGGGACGAGCCAGATATGAGTATTGGGAGCCTATCGGCCCTACGATATTTTGTTGTAAGATTTTTGTGAAGTTCGACCAAGGTGTGAATCGGGCCGCAACGAAGTGGGAGTTTAAAAGGGTCCACTCTGGATTTTTGGGGAATTCTTGGGAAATCATTAATGCATGCGGTGGGTTAGTAAGGAAGAATGTCCACTAATAGATAGTGGGCATGGACGTAAAATGACAGTTAGTCTCCTTTAAAAATGTAATGGGTTGAGTATATTCGAGATCGGGATTCTTATGGTAGAATGAGTTGAAGTTTGATGTTATACATGCCATTTTTTTATGATGTAATGAAAATTAATGAGTAAGATTCGTGGAGAAGGAGTTTTTTCGATATGCAGGTTGTTTGTGCAGATCTAATGTATTGAATATTTTGATGAATAAGTCTACAAGCTGTGTGCACATATAGAAAGCATTCTAAACATGACTTAGACCAGATGAATAGTGGTTTTTTGGTTTTCTCCCATATGGATTTCCATGTTCAAATTCATGATTCAAATTGTGTATTCTTATGTGTCTGTGTTTCTTTATGATCTATCTCAACTTGTAATTTTATTTATTATGCAATCAAGATAAATAGTTAAAAGATAAATGGAATCAAATTGTAAGTTGTCACATAGTGTTGTTTTTATAACTATGTGTTAATGAGGCTTTCTATGATAATATTTTTGTATTGCTGATCGATCATTGGTATGGAAATATCCCCTTTTGTTGCTGCAAAATTTTGGTTCTTGCAACTCCCATCAGGTATCTCGAGTGAGACGACACTTGCATAGAAGGTGTTTCCAACAAGGCTTTGCTCTGTCGCGACGATACCTTGGGTTTTGTTAGAGTACCCTATATCCTCAATAGTGTATAGAGGAGTCGAGCCAACATGTGGATTTGTTGGTTTATGTGGTACACTATATCCTCAATAGTGCATAGAGGTTGTTGGGTATGTTACGAATGTAAGTAGCACTATGGGTATCCTAAAACATTATAGAACCATATAAAACAATACAAGATATACATGTTGTTGTAATCTCCTCATGTATCAACTATTATTATTCCATGTCTAACCATAAAATATGTCTTCAGTACCAAAGTGGATGAATGTATACATGACTAATGGATGAAATTGGAAAACACAATGTTATTTCCATTGGCTATTTATGTTTTCCTATAAATAGTTTAATTGGGTAGATTACAAAGTGATTTCAAAGAATTTGGATTGTTCTAGAGTACCTTATCACCGCAATTTGTGTAGAGAGGTGGTTGGGTATGTTACAAGATATGAATTTATATTGAGTGGAGATAAAAACCCTCTCAACACAAGACCATTTTGTTTGTCAAAGTATGATGAATTAAATATCAGTTCCATATATCACAGTTGATGAAACAACCTTGTGGAAAGAATTGACCTTAGACTAGACATCTTCAAATTGAAGGTGAGGGAATTATTTTCCAAAAATAGATAAAGCAACATAACCCTCATTAAGTTGGATTTGAGAAAACAAGATCATACTAAGAGTATATTTGAAGAACAATATTCTTAGTTGTGCATAATTTGTAGTAACATTCATTCTATTTCATTTGTAACAAAATTAAATGTCAAAAAGATATTCTTCCGATACATTAGAAACCATAACATTGTATTTTTTAAAGTAATTTCTAATTTGCATGAGCTACAAAAATCATCAAAATATCCAAAATCTTTTGACAAACTTATAATGTGAAACATATATATAATATCATCTTAAAAACATGAGGTCACCTTTAACAACCAACAACAAACAAGAAACCAAAATATTGTCACGTATGATGTAGTCATGGAGAAGAGCTCAATTCTGAGTCGACCAAAATGTTGTCAGAAATGATTTGGTGGTGTGCTTTCTAGACAATGTGTTCCTATCATAAAGTAGTAAAGATTTAGGAGGTGTGTACTGAGCAATATCAATGGTTATATTTAAAATAATAATTTCAACGAGTCCCAACTTGGAGTATGTGGATTATTTTAAGGGAAACGGTTAATGTATAAAACAATTTTCTAACATGAAATAGGATGGCAGTAATAATTCCAACTTAAATATACACATTTAATAAAGTCTTCGTCTCGTGTCTTTATACAACATATATGAATGCTAACCATGGTGCACTAGTTATCCTTTTATGAGTAAGGATAATCTACATGCATGGATGGTGATGATCATTGCCATGATGGTGTTTATCGACATGTGTATGTCATAAAAAAATAACGCTAAATGTACCACCTTGGTGGAGAAATAGGCAACACAACTTGCACCTCATTTCGGTACACCCGAGAAGATATAAATAAAATAAAATGGCATTGGGAAAATCTCAATATAAATATAATCTAAATAATTTGAATTCATGTCTTAATCAAAAGGCTTAAGGCTTACATCTCATAGCTAGTATGGGTGTCCCATTCTTGACGCTATTTGTGGAATAATTACTAAGTACTTAATATAATAAGCAATATTCTTACAAACGTAAGTATTCAACGATGTGATCCAAATTAAAAATTAGGTTTACCTTTTGCAAGTGGGTATTAATATTAGTTAGTTGTACCTGTAAACTCAAATTCAAAGAATTATAATATTGTTGATTTTATATTTAGAATTTTAAAATTATAAAAAAAAGTTAAGTTTTTTTTTTAAATAATGATAAAACTTATCAATTTAGACGGTAATTATTATTGGCTACTATCCTTCAATGTAAATTAACTAATCATTGTTATTTAAAGAAAACCACAGCACTTAAAATAATGTCTTGGTGGTCCATATGGAGATAGACTTTCACTCTTACTATATATCTTTGAATCTTGCATCATTAACCTACTTCCATATGTTTAAAAAATACATTCTTCACCAATCAAAAAGAGTTTTAGGTCTTACTTGAACCAAGCACATAAAAAACCATCAATTTTAATTTAATATTAATGACTATCCATATGGAGGTAGATTTTCACTCTTACTAGATACCTCTCGATTTTGTGTCATTAACATTTTTTCTTATGTTTATAAAACATATGATTATAATAGAGATTTCAATTAATATTGGGGTAGTTATAATCATTTTAAACTTGTTATCTCAAAACCTTAGTTGATAAAGGATTTCTATTGAAAAGTAAGTAATTTTCTTCAAAACCTCAATAATTTTATTTGCTAATTTTTAGAAGGAAAAATCATTTTATAGGAAAACCCATTGATTAGATAGTATTAAAGACTACATGCATAGCTAATACTCATTAAATGGAAAACATCTCTAAGATGTTAGTAGATTTTGGAATCAAAACATGGCGCTGCCATGTGGCAAGAGTGTGTTAACTATGACAAGATGAGAGCAATTTCATATGAAGTATATGAACAAGTGTCGCATGTGAAGAACCAAGGTTATGAGAGTTATAATTATTTATTTCATATTATAACTTCATAATATAAGTAATGAATGTATTCAAGAAGGGAAGATATATGTTTTTATAAACCCTAGTAGCAAACAAAATTTCTTGAATTGTAGTTTGGCTAAAAATATTGCAAGTCCCCACAAAGCATATTCAAAGAAACCAAGTTGAGGGTGTGAATGCTTATTTTTTAAAGATTTGAAAGTTATTATGGATAAGTATGTTTTGAATCCTAATTTTCACATTATAGATATGGATTGTGTAGATATTATTCTTGCATATCCATGGATGGACATAATTGTTATAGTTAATACCAATGTGCAAAATAAATTCATGAAACTTTGGTACAAGAAAAACGAAATCACATTATAGGATATCTCTCTTAGAAAGAATAAGGGTCTGAGGGGACACATGAATAAGTCCTTGTAGGGAAACTCATTGCAACACCTACTCTCACAAGGAAGAGTCTACGGTTAAATCAAAAGACAGGCCTACAAAAGAACATGAAGAAAATCCTTAGGAAAGGTACAAAAGGGAAGAAAAATATAAGGAGAAGCATGACTAAAAAAACTACATGTTAAAGAGTAAAAGACAAAAGAACCAATCATTGCTAAAGTTGTTAACCCACGCCACCCTAAGAAACAAATGTCGTTAAGGTAAGGTTGTGAGCATCAACAAACTTACTATGGACCCATGTAGAACAAAAAAATGCACTCAATATAGAGATACATGGAGGACTAAAAGAAATACATGGAAAAATCATAGTATCATATGACAACCAATAACCAAAAGAGTAGGCGAAATCAAGAATCAGATGGTAAGAAAGCGATTGGACTCCATTTTCACATTTCACTAGGATATATGTATGTTTGTGTTTGGTACGAGTTGACTACATTACTTAGAAGATCATATTATATGGATTTCACTCTTGTCTTTTAGGTGGAACATGTGAAGGGGATGGATTGTAATCTACATAGAGAGGATAATATGGGGTACAAATGGGGAAAATAAATGTAATCTAGTCATAATCATGGAATAGACTCACTAGTTAGTGAATGGAAATGAATAATAAAATGAGGGGTAGTTGTCATAAATCTCTATGAATGCTAATGAAAATGGATAAATGCATATGAGTATCATTGTATTGATCTATGCAAAAAGTTAGATGATATATTGAACTAATATAACTTGGGGAGTAATTTCTTCCACAAAAAGTAATTGATCTCACTACATTTTTCTATAAAAGAATTTTATATTTCTAAATTTAAAAATTATTTTTTAAGTGAAATATTTATATTTCTTTTTTATTCATAAAAATTTTACGACAAAGAATGGAGTTAACATCCTCGAACATTTCCTTTTTGAAAATATAATGCATTAAATATCATTTCCATATGTACTCTGAAGGACCTTAAACTAGACCTATTGAAATTAAAGCAAGGACACAATATTTTCAAAATAAATAAAATAACAAAACCTGGATTTAAGAAGAGGAGGTCATAAAGTTGATTTGATGAACAAAATACTTATTTAAGTATAAGATGTTTATTTATAGTAAAACCGGTTATTAAATAGATTTGATTAAAAAGAATTGGAAATCATAATATCAATTAATCTTGAATTCGGAATTCATGAAAATCATTCAAACTATCTCAATGCTTTTGAATATCCCAATTTTTTTGGCCTTATGAGGTTGTTATACTTTGCACATCACAGGAACATTCTAGATCTACATGTTTTGGGAGATTCCAAAGTTATTGTCAACTGGGCTTTAGGTATCCACAACATCCACATAGTTGACCTTAAACACTGGCTTGGTCGGGTGAAAGACCTTTTTGGACTTTTCAATTCCTTGACATTTCATCATGTTTACAGGGAGTATAACTCCTTAGCAGATGATCTCTCTAAAAGGGCTATTGGACTAGGGGCTCAACTGATTTTTTGGGAAGAATTTACAGAGGGGTGCTTAACAGACTCTGGCTCTTTGAAACTTCACTGAACTTTATCTGCTATATGTTTTTTTGTTGGATCACTTTTTTGCAGTATGTAAGTAACTGACTAGTAAACTTCCAGTTTTCTAAGAGAATGAGTTTGTGATTTTGTCACCAGTATTTAGAAAGATGGACATACCTTATGCTTCTACATATATCTTAGACTATGTAACTAAGTAGTGTGGACTTTATGACACAGTTGTATAAAATTTAAAGCTATTCTTTTTCGTGTGAAAAAAAAAGTAGTATTAGACATAAGAATGATATCACATTTTAAAAAACACGATGACAATATTAACACCGAAAACATGTAACATTAAGTTAACGCAAATTTATGTATAAGAACCTTCTCCTAATTACTTATAAACAAAAATGAGTGGCTACTTATTTTTGTTTAGGAATACAAATGCTCACGTCAACCATAGTAGCATGATTCGGCTGTATTAGCCTTTTGTGTACAGAATTTCAGAACAATTCAAAAATTGTCGAATATCAGTGTCAATGTACGGTTCTTACAACTAGAAAAATGAATTTTAAAAACCAATTAAAAAAAAACTATTTAATCAGTATAAAATATAAAATGGCATTCAATATCCTATTTTCTTTTAAAAATGATTATTAATAACTAGTTGTTTTCTCTCATAGTGGTTGGAGTTCATTGAGATTTATATTTTATTTTCAAATAGTAAATTTGGTTGTAAATAACATATCTAAAAATAAACAAATGATTTTTAATGTATATTTATGTTACTTTAATGTATACTTGATTAAAAAAATTATATATAAGAAACCTACTTCCATATTTTATTCATATTGGATTTTTTTTTACTTATCTTTTTCGAATCAAATCATATTGGTATCCATATCCGTACTCTCCTTATGCTACTATGGTGCCAACTTTCATTTTACCAACAACTATTTTATATAAAATGATGCCAAGGTAAATAATCAAATTTGGTGTAGTTTAAATGTTCTACGTCTTTTTCTAAAGTATATTTTCTATCTTGTTCTGATTGGAGTATGATTGGAAATTTATAAAAAATCTTTAAATCAAATATATTAGCTATGGATTTTCCATAATCTAACTATTATGAGGATATTTGAGAATGTTGAATCTATTTATAAATTAAAAAACACCATTTAAATACTTTGAAATTTAGATTTTACCAAAATAAAATTTACCAAATTTTTATTAAAATTCATTAAAAAAAAATCTAAAACATTTAATAAATCGAGTACTCCTTCAAATTTAAAAAGTCAAACAATTTATTCTGTGATGAATACGGTACAAACCAAGAGAATATTCATGATAAAATATAGCGATTTGCCAACTTGTTAACAATACTAAACGATGTTGTCCTCGAGAAGACTGTAGTACAAGGTCAACCGAAATTCTCTAAGAAATGATGTCATGGAGAAGAGATCTTTGCAGATCCAGCCGAAATTTTGTGAGAAATTATTTGGTGTAGATTTGTATTGAAGAATATGGATATAATTAAACTATAAATTCTAAGAGCCCCAACTTGGAGTAAGTAGATTTGTTTATATATATAATAACTATTTTCCAACATGGAATAGGATGAGGCGATGACTTAGATATAAACTTAATAATTCCAACTTGCAATTTTTTAAGTGTTGTCTCGTGTCTTCAGGCAGAGTTGGTAACCAATTGCATGATTGTTTGACCATGGTCCAGAAGCTAGTGTTTTATATAAAGAGAAACGCGCATGCATCAATAAGGGATCATAATCATTATCATGATGATATTTATGATCAAGGGTTTGTAGTAATAAAAAAGTTAATTATATTGAATTTAGAAAAAGAGATGTAATAACATACATTTCATTTAGATGTGTTGTTGAGATTACTTATTTAAAAATATTTAAAAAATAACTCAATATAAATACATGTATTGAGGTTAATGTTTTGTCCATGGGACGTAGAATAGATGATGGATGGGTGTATTGTTAAGGCACTCTTTGGGTAAGGTTACTGATTCGAAACTCCGTGGGTACTTTCTTACAAAAAAAAATGATGTTTCAAAAGATGGAGGAAATAAGAGCAAAGGGACTATGTTTCAAGTGACAACAAGTACAACAAGGGGAATAAGTGTAGTGAAGAGAAATTATTCTACATAGACTATGAAGAAGGAGAAGATCCATAACTAGAACAAACTCAAGAGGTAGATCTAGAAAATACTACTAAACCATATATTTCCATGCATTGTCTAGAATTAGCACTCCTCAAATTCTCATGATAGAAGAGCATGTCGAAAAGAAAAATTTAATAGGGTTGATTGATTCTAGTAGTGCCCATAACTTCATTAATTGCAAATTAGGCCAACTTCTTAATTGTTATGTATATCTGGCACCATAATTTCAAGTAACGATTGTAGATGGAGTTACAATAAATAGTTCAGGTAAGTGTCATAGTATTAATTTTATCATGGGGGAGTATTGTTTAGAAGAAGTAAGGATAGAATGGAAATAAGATCATAAGGCGTGAAAGAAAATTCAACAACTACAAGAGGACACTAGTTCACTAGATAAATCTGTATGGGAGAATGATTCACTATGGTACCAGTATATCCTATATTTATGTAAGAATTCTCAACTCAAATATAAGGTAGTTTTTGAATTACACATTTTATTTTATAGGATGACATTTAGGATTATTGAAAACATAGCATGGGATCAAGAAGGATCTTTTTGGGAAAGGTGTTAAAACTAATGTCCAAAATTTTGTATAAGAATGTTTGGTTTGCTAATAGAATAAAGGAGAGGCAGTCAAGACACTAGGTCTTCCACAACCATTATCATTACCAAGTCAATGTTGAGAACGGGTCTCAATGTATTTTATCATAGGTCTACCAAATTCAAAAGGAAATATTATCATCATGGTAGTAGTGCATTGATTCACAAATTATGCCCATTAATTCTATCTTTTTCATCCTTTTAAATAAATTATAGTAGCTGTACCATTCATGGAAACAATTCAAAAGCCACATGGAATTTTCCAAGATTATTATGATTGATAGAGATCCAATTTTCACCTGTCATTTTGGAAGGAATTATATTCTTGTTTGGGAACTCAATTGGCTCACATCTCCTCTTATCATCCACAATATGATGAGGAAACATGGATTGTGAATAAATTCCTAGAAGGTTATCTTTGTTTCTTTGCATCTAATAAGAAAACACAATTGTGTCAATTGTTTTCCTCTAGTAGAATGGTGGTACAACACATATTTCCATAATTCATTAAAAAAGTCACTTTTTTATGGATCTTTATGGCTATCATCCTCCTTCCATCACATCATCCTTGAAAGATAAAGCTAAGTTTCAAGAAGTGAAAGATCAAATAGAGCACCAACAATAGGTTCTCCAGTTATTGAAAGATAATGTTGCTATAGGTGCACAAAATAGGATAAAATAACAAGAAAATAAATACCATAGTCAAAGGAAATTTGAAGTGGGGGATTGGGTGTTCTCAGGTTTACAACCATACAAACATATGTCTCTCAAACAACAAAAAATGGCGATAAATTAGAACCCAAGTATTGTGGTCCCTATAAGTTGTTGCATTGGATTGAAAGTATGGATTACAAATTGGAGTTGCATCCATCTCGACATGTACATTAAGTATTCCATGTTTCTTTCCTAAAAAAGTAATTATTTACTTGAGATCCTAGTCGAAACTATTTTACCAAATATTAACAAAGGAAAATGATACTAGAACTTCATTCCTTTATGCAAGAGTCATGTAACATCCTTATGTTTCACTTTCATTCCTTTTGAGTCAAAACAACCCTTAAAAATAAATACTTAATTTAAAATATATCATATTTAATTTCTAGGTTTTACCAACTAGTCTATGCTAGAGCATTAGATTAGGATTGGAGAGTAAACTCTTTGAGGCCATTTAAATTGAAAATAGTAGTTTGTTCAAGGAGTGAGAAATCCAATTTTTGTATAGGTGTGACTGAGAAACTCCTCCAAATAGGAGCTAAATACGAGGCCACATGAGGTTGATTTGCAAATATTATCACTCCAATACTTGTCTAAGCATTTGTGGATGGTTGCATACTTAATGGTTCCCTATGCACCACTTTTTTCCCTCTATGGTACCAATTCTTTTGGATCTTAAAGCTTAGCTACCCTACCCATACATATGATTTCGACCATCAACTATTCCCCTAGACTCCAACTGTGAATTGGTATCTTTAGTTTATATTCCTAGGGATCACATAGGTGACTACAGGGGAATTCTTGTGGTATGTAGGAAATATATTGGATCACACTTTTAGTACTCTTAGAGGGTGTCTCATGCCTATTTAGGATACTAGCACTAAGGGGGGCTATTATGTGGATGCCAAGGTAATTGCTTTCATTTCGTCATTCTATGGTTTTGAGTCTTAATCAACCTATGCCAGATTTGGAAGGTCCTTAGTTTTCTTATGTTCTTATCTTTAGTACAATTTTAGTGGTGTGCTCTTTGTTTTTAGTCATATTTCAGGTATTGTGTCTATTTCCTTTTTGAGTTTTTTATTCAGGGTGACAACAACCCTCTAAACACATGACCACTTTGTTTGTCAAAGTATGATGCATAAAATATCATGCACATATGTTAGATTCAAAAATACAAAAACCCTCTAAACACATGACCCTCTCAACACATAGAACCATATAAAAAAGTATTGGATATTTATGTTGTTGTAATTTCTGCGTATGAAATATTATTATTCCATGTGAAAAGAAGACATATATTTTAAGTGATGAAATGAATGAATGATACATGGGTAATAGATAAAATTGAAAAATACAATGTTATTTCCACTACTTATTTATATTTTCCTATAAATTACATAACTAGGTACATTGCAAAGTGGTTTGAAAGAATATGGAATGTTTTGGAGTACCTCGTCACCTCAGTTGATTTATAGAAGTGGTCAGTTATGTTATAAGAAATGAATTTATAGAGAATTGAGACAACAAGCCTATCAACAAATGACCATTTTGTTTGCCACAATATGATGCATTAAATATCATGTCCATATGTTAGATTCAATGAGAAAACCTTGCGTAAATTGTTGACCTTAGACAGTCATATTGAAATTGAAGGTGAAGGAATCCTATTTCCAAAATGGATAAAGAAACATAACCCTAATTGAATTGAACGATATGCTTAGTTATGCATAAGATGTAGTAATATCCATTCTCTTTCATTTGTAACAAAATCAAATGTTAAAGATACTTTCAAAACCATAACATTATGTTTTTAGAATTTATTGATATCTCCATGAGCCACACAAATCATTCAAAATATCCAAATTATTTTGGAGACCTTCAGTAGAATGAGACATAAATATGATATAATCTACAAAAAAAATGATGGGCACGGTAAGAAGCAATAGCATATAGCCTTCATTCAACCCAAACATATTGATAAAAAAAAATCTCTAACTCAACTATTGATGGATAATATGGTCTAATTAACCTTGTTTAGCAACAACAATGCTCTAACAATAAGTAGTAGACATTGTGTCATCTTTTAATTTAGAGATAACACTTTTGTATATAGTAATGACAGGAGAATCAATCAAATATGGAAATCCCAAACCCTTTGGTCATTGAAGAGAAGCATGTTTAAGGGTTGAGTTCAAATTCATTCATAAAATGAACAAGTTGGATGTAGACATTCATCGTTGCTCAATTGGGTGAATTCATTAAGATGGATAACACTTTTTGACCAAAAGTGACGGTAAAAAATCAATTGTTTACTCATTCATTAAATCGAAACCCTCAAAACTTATTCATTGTGAATTATGGCAAGAAACAAAAAAAATGTAGGGAATTATCTCATATTTCCACCAATATTTTTATTAAAAAAAAATTAAATTATTTAATATGTCGAAATTGTATTTCATGGTAGGTTTGTTCTTGTAAATTTCAGCATAAGTTTACTAGTGGTTGATGTGCACATAAAATAATTTAGAGATAAATTCATAAGGTTATATATATATATATATATATATATGATCTACACAAAATTCCCTAGGGTTCGCATTTATTTTTAATTTATGATGGAAATTATTATTATTATTATTTTATTTTTGAAACTAATCATCGAAAATCTTAATTGCATTTCGTACACATGTGTGCATGTAATCTTTGTTTAACTGGTTACAAAAACTGGAAAAATAAAAAATACCCTTTTGAAGAGCACACGTTGGTATGGGGCGTATGTATTTTTTGTTGTGTACTTTTTTTTGTTGTTGACTTATCTTTGCGTTGATTCAAAGTAGTGGACATGGTTTTGTAAGTATAAGTTTTAGAAAAAAATAGCAAAAACATATCATATGAACTTTCAAATTTTATGCTAATGAATAGGCATTTCATTGATGGATCCATTAGTATGAAGTATGCCATCTAAGATGTATTCTAGGAAATGGCTTAGGTTAGGTAAAAATAGTGCAATTTTGTTTTTTAACAGGGGGATAAAAGTCTATTTTAAAGACCCCGATTGAGTTATCAATCAATCAATTTAAAAAATGCAAATAAACAATCAATAGATATTTTTAAACACCTTGATTGAGATAATTTAAAAAATGAAAATAAACACTTAATATAGATTTCTAAACACCTCGATTGAGCTAATAACTCGATTAAGGTGTTGAAAATGCTCTATTGAAGGTTTATTCACCTTTTTAAATTGATTGATCGAGGGTTAATGTGTGGTTAAGCGGAGGCTTGATTGAACTATTATCTCAATCGAGCTTTTTAAATGATCGATTGAGATTTTAAAAAATGATCAATTGAGATAATAGCTTCATCGAGATACCCTTCCCATAATTTTCTATTCATTCTTCCTTTCTTCCGCCCCTTTAATCATACTCATGAATTAAAAGGCACACATAGGTGACAACAATGATAAAATTTTAATGGAAACTCTTCATTTTAACTGGAAGGGAAGATATTCATCTAACCCTTAATCTAGATGAAAGGTGATATAAATAATAACACTTCGACTGACAAGTATAATTTAATCAAACCCTTCATTTGTTTTTGTAAATAAAAAGGACTATATTGATAATAAAAACATGTTACAGGTCTCTCATACAGAGTTCTAGGTTCAACATGCACTTATAGAAAACAAAACATCCATCCATATCCAAACTACATTGGGAGGGACTCCAAAAAATTGTTCCTATCCCCTCTTCAACTGAGCTAAAATTATAATTCAAATTAAAATCTAAGGGCACCTAGAAATGCAGATAAACACAGAAAAAGTAGTATATCATCATTGCTTCATAAATGAGCATGTTCATGGGAATCGATGCCTTCGTTGTCATCTTCAAATTAATTACCCGTCCCCGTGTCCTTATTCCCTTTCACTACCATTTCCTTCTCCATCTTCCTACTCTAGATCGAGTTCCGGCTGGGATGTCCAACTTCACTCGAAAATCAAACCCTTCATTAAAAAATGAAAAAAACAAATAACACCCTTCCAAATTTTGACAATTTTAAAATTTAAACAATATATACATGAAAAGGGAATAAATTTTCATTAAAACTTAATGAAATTACATTTTCTCTATTATGGTTCAATCAATCTCCAACCAAATGGATAGTGACTCTAAATCCAAAAACTTCCCACATTCATCCTTATTTACTTTTCCTGGCCCCAAAAATAGGGAAATAGAATAACTTGAATTATTGAAACCCAAAATAGGTGAGAGTATTTGAATTATAAATAAATTTAAAGAAAATGAAATGTAATAGCAGAACTACAAGAAAACTTATAAAATCATCTTAAAAAATAATATGTGAACCTGCATTATTTGATATTGAAAGGTGTCATAGGGAGTGAAATCCCTTTATACAAATCCAAGAATATCCATATACTTCAAAGGATGGGAGTTTGGGGATTGTTTTCTATTGAAATCTTTTGTAGGGATTGAATTACCTTTATATGAATCCAAGTAGCATCGTGTACTTCAAAGGATTGGAGTTTGGGTGCAGTTATATTGACAGAGAAATCACCTATACCGTAACAATCCAATTTGCATTGCTTTAGAAGATTCAAGACATTGTTAACCACTTTGACACCATAAAAAACTAGTAAAGCTGAGAACTTTAGCATTGAACATGCATGAACCATGTTGGATAAAGTGAAATCGCATGCAAAAACTCCAAAAAATTCCAGTGAATGAATGCTCATGAAAGGACTCCAATTTGTTGCGTTTGTTATATGAATACCCCATAACTTAAGGATTTTGAGATAAGGTGAAGGAAAAAAGTAATTAAGCTTTGTGGGAAAATTAGGTGCAAGACTTTTCTATGTAAGATTGCCTATTCAAAGCTCCAAGTGCTTCAATGAATTGTGTGTGTGTGTGTGTGTGTGTGAGTGACAACCAAGATTTCAAGATATTCCCATAAAAAGGGAAATAAACAATTAACCTTTCTAATTCATATGTTGAAAATACCATGCACCTTACAAAACAATCAGATTGATTGATTCTCTCATCATAAACACTTTTCAAAAAATAAAGGCCACAAATATTTTCAATTTCCTCTCTTCATATTTTACTAACACAACAACACATGACCACATATTTGGCATTCTTGATAAATGAGAGCAAATGTTGCACTATTACATAAAGAAACTCTATTGGTGGATGCACTTAGCAATTAGTTCGACTCTCAACTCCTCAAGGACCCCACTCCACACTCCTTCAGTCCCCTTAACCCTTAAACAACAATTTACTTAACCTCAACTACTTGTCAATGTCTAATATGTAACATCTAACATCTAAATTCTCAGCCATGCTTCTCAATATTATCTATCTAACATGTGATGAATCTCTAGTCTCAATTTGTAGTCTAAGATTCCATTGAAGAACAATAGTATTGTGTCTAACTTGATATAAATCATTTCCCAAATAAGGGAGGTTGTAATTGTACTTGTTGATTGTAAATTTTAAATTGTAACTCTAATAGTTATTGATAATTGTAACTAACATAATGAATTGCAATTCCCTATTGCAAAATTAGTAATTTATAAATCTAATTATCCTTTTATTAAATTGTAATTATACAATTGTGAGTTGGTAAATTGTGAAATTGTATTTAAATATTACATTGTAACTTGTGATTGTAATTGTAACTTGTAAATTGTAATTGATATCATGCATTGTAGACATGAATATACGATAAATAATGTACATGAACATACGATAAATAGCATGTATACATTCATTGACATAATCATAAACATAAATAACATACACATTGACATAAATATAAGATAAAGTTAACATACATGTGCATAAATATAAACATGCTTAATACAAATAAATAATATGTACACAAGACATCATATATCCATGAAGAAAAAATATGATGCGAAATAATTAATCAAGTTTATAAAAGAAGTACAAGTGTATATGTGGACATAACAATAAAAATAATGCACAACATGAACAAGTGTCATCCAATATGGGGATCAAGGCCATCACAATCCCGCCATCACAATCTCTTGATGGCCTGTGTGGTCATCCCCACCACTAATACCTCTTGCACCATGCCCATGGTGTGGGGACAACATGCAATCGAAAATGTTGTCTAAAGACTCGAACTACAAAAATTAAAATTTTGAACTCTGTAAGTTAGTTCTATATTTAACTAGTACTTAAATTTATAAGAAGATTTATTTTTTAATTTTTAAGTGGATAGATCAACTTATCTGGCTCGATTCCATGGTGAGATTTACCGAATCATCCTATGTGGCATATCTTGGACAGTACTAAGCCAAAGGGCCCTGACCAAGATGAGCGCATCAATAGTAGCAAGGTGCTCTACAACCCAGTATGGGGGAGATGTTGTAATGTACGTAACGTAACACTACACAAAATAAAAATCAGTTAAAAAATAAATTTATGTCAGCTCATACAATAAAAAATTGGAAACAAATGAAAAGTAATTAAAAAATCCATGTCGTCTTATAAAATAAAAAATTAAAACCAACATAAATCCACCCAAACTTACATTTACATTTTATTAAATGTACAAAAGTTAAGATAAAAAAAATTACACCTGAAGAAATTGGATCCCTCTCAGTGCTTGGTAGATCTGAGTTTAAGATGGATTTATGCTAGCATTGAATCACCATTTCCCACTCATCTCTGAATATCACTAGAGCATCGATTCCCAACTGCACATGAGCATGTGTATGGTGACATCATGCATGTAATCAATAAAAGAATAATAAATAAACATTATAAATTAAACATAAACTATAATTCTACATAAAATCGAAACATAAGTTACAGTACCTCATTGAATAATGGTCGATGATCATAATCTAGAGGTGAATGCAGTGTCTCTCTCTCCTCTGTGATCCCCTTGCCTCTACCCTATACAATTTGATCAAGGGACAAGACGAAATATATGATAAAATAATTGCAATTATACACATGTATGCAACTTACAAGGTTGGGACAAAGGAACTATCATATGTACCATGGGTACATCATTGGGGGAAATAGTTTCCTGGCCAAGCAATAAAGAAGCAGAATGGAGTGAATCCATAAAGTTGGTCCTTTGCATGGAGAAATAGAAAAAAATTTAGTATTTTACTCAATTGAATCTTTTAGATGTACATGTATTAAATATTATTATTTAATGACGTATTATATAAATAGTAAAGTGCATAAATATACATGTTGTGTCGATGACATCCTAGATCTCTCATATAGACGGAAGTATGAGTCTCAAGAATGTATATCATATGAAATTAGGAACTCATAGTCAAGGAACTGATTATCCAATTTGTCCATCCATAGTAAATTAGGATCCGTAGGTCCAGGGGGTGGTGTGGACCTCTCCTCCTGCATGGAAATAGTAGCATGAACTAATTTAGTGTGCATGAAACCTACCATCATAATGTGTCTCAATTTTGAGTTGCGATGGCTCGAATACATCCCTAGGTCATAGAAGTATCTAACTAGGGACAATAATCAATTGAGGAGAGGGTGGTATAGCGACAAGGTCTCTACGATCCCTTGGATGCTGATAAGTGCGTCACCACCCGATGTCATAGAAAGGTGATGATGTACTCATGTAATCGGGATGCATGTGTAAGATGAAATCTACATAAATATGTTTAGAAAAGTACAAAGAGACCTATTCATGGTGGGGTAACAGTTCCCATGCTCCAATAAACCTATCATAAATATGAGGCACAAAACTCAAATTTGAACTCACGTAGTCAGAGCAGTTGTCTAGAAATGAAATCAAACGGTATATGAAAACAAAGTTCCCCTAAAATCCCTTCCCCTTTTTGTGGTTTTCACTACCCCTTAGTTATCAATACCCAATACTTTCTCTCTCCTCCTCTGGCGAGTATCATGCAAAATGTCACTTAAAGGTCCCACCTTCTGGTGGATGTTAAACAATTCATCGACTGCATTGATCATCATGGATGTTCACCATACCGATGGGATGTGAAGGCACATGGACTGTACCTAGACACACATCCAATCACGCTACAATCTAATCTCATTGATCATGATCCTAGTTTTCTCATCCTCCCAAGGAGCATCAGAAATGAGATCAACACCTGACAAATAGATAAAAAAATGTATCAGCCAAATTACAAAACAGCGATACAAAATTTAAATATTAATAATAGACTCAAAAAATAAATAAAGATGAAATTAATGTACCTATGTGATCATGAACCTCCTCGGTGTTCTTTGAGGGGATAAATGGGTCCTCACCATCGTGTGAGGCACTAACAACCATGTTGTTATATAGATGATCACCAAACGGACTGGTTGGTAGGGTGCCTAGACTCAAACAACAATTAATAATTATACACATGTACATGTGTGCAATAATTTTTACTTCTCTATGTAATTCAGTTAAAAAAAACTATATGTAAAAAATTTACATACGAGTCCATTCACGACATGGGGAGGATGTTGCAACAGAATATTGTCTTGATGATTGCGACAGGTGAAGGGAAAAACCCTTCTATGGAGAAAAATCCAAATGAAACAATCAAGAAAAATCATATATTTCATCCTTTGAATAAAATGGTGTTATGAGGTTCTGATGTTCATACCAACCTCATGGTGTTCTGATGATGGTGACAATGATGATGAGGATGATGAAGAGAACAATTAGGATGGTGTCACTACATGAAAATTGTGTCCTGATGATGTATCTTATGTAAAACATGACTTGAGTCTATTAAGCACCTTTTTGTGGAATGCCCATTTTCCTATATAGTTTGGACAAAGGTGATTTCTAATATTTAAATAAAAGTGGACAAGTCTAAGCTCTCTATTGGTTGTTCCTTTGAATACTTACTGAAAAAATGGATACATCAGTTCCCTCAGCAAGCAATTTAATAATTTTTGAATATTTTTGTCAACAAGTGCAAGTGAATAGTTTCAAAATCCTCTATTTATATAAATATTTTCACATGATTTATGGAGTACAAATACACAGGAAGATCTTCTAACTACGTGAGTAATTTTGTTTCTTCAATGGGATTCTATATTTTTAGGTTTATGAAACTCCAAAACATTGTCGACTCGACATCGAGCAAATTTTATCTAGAAGTGATTATTCTAGAGGAGTGGTTTTGATCATTGGAGATAAGCCTAGTGGATCTCTACATGGTTGAGGCCTGGAGAAACCTATGTCATACGAATTAAAAAATGTTTCTATGCATTTAGGGTGAAGAGAAATATGTTGAACTATTGCAAATGACCTCTTGAAATGATCCTTGGCCTTAGAGTAGGTATAGGGAAAGAATCAAGAGGAAATTGATGAGAAAGTTTGTCATTGATGACAAACCATTAATGATAAAGGATTAATGAAGGTGGATGACATGAAGAGTATGGAAAGAAGGACATGACCTGAGTATTGGAACACCAGTTTGGCCAAATGACCCATTCTGTGGTCATTTGTGTTCTATGAGGTTAGTGGTGTCTTGATGGGGTAAACGAACCCTTGGAGTGTTAGGATTATTAATCCTCCCTTGGTCAAATGTCTATTAGATTAATTATTGCCTAACTTAGGAACCTTAAATTAATTAAATGGGTCGATTGGTACAATTGGGTCAACATGGCCCAATGGGGCCACATGTACCAGTCATTGAAGTGTGGGGAACACTACTAGAGGTTAACTACAACTTACTGCATGTGCATGCATCAATTAGGGTGCCTCCTAGAACAATCCCTACATTTTAGGAGCCATTGGGAGTCCCGACGCCAACCTACTTCAGTCAGTTGTTAGCACTAGTTAGTCTTATTATCCCTCATTTATAATCAGTTACTTCAAAGTCATTTACGCTAGCGCTACTAATGCATGGATAATGCATGGTTGCATGCAAAGGAGCGCTTTTATTACCTACCTCACTCTCAGTTGCACTGAGTTAACTAGTTGTTACTTCTTGTTGGAGTTATTGGTCATTGAGGAGTTGCCTATTTGGACTCTGATATTTATTGGGAGACCTTGAGTTAGAGATTCTATTAGATATAGTATTATCCACTTGGAGGATTCGAATTCATTACTCGTGCATTCAAATTCTACCTATGTAAACTACATTGTAACACCGAATATTATTATGATGAATATACCGTAAATTCTTGAGCAATACTTGTCCATTCCCTGTGTGGTCTGTCTTGTTGGATTTGTATTTTCATTCTCCATTCAATTGCTGCAACATAATCAAAACTCTCTGCCTGGAGATCTAAATGGCATTCAAATTCTAACATGGAGATGGTCTAACACCCGCTTGATGGTACGAAGGAACTTGGTAACACATAATGGCTTGATGTTAAAGTTAACAATGGCCATGCGAAGAAGACTTAATGGCCTTGTGAAGAGTTGACATGATGTTGTGACAAAGAAGATAAAAAATCTATATACATACACATATTTATTTAAAGAAAATGACGTGGAGACAAAGTGATGAAGTTGGCCCAATTCAAGCCTAAATAAAACTAAAGTTAAAAATAAAATATATTTCAAACAAGTCAGCTGAACCTTGAAAGATAAAAATAAAAAAATATTTTTGGAAAGTTGGCTCAGTAAAATTCATGAAAAAATCGCTATAAATACCCTACACGTGTAACATTTGATTGTGGAAGATTTCAACGGTGAAAATAGTAGCTCTGAGGAAATTCAAACTATTGAAAAACGCAGAAAAACACAGTGACCGAATTTTTATTATGGTGAAGAAAACGTATGCATGGTGGTCCGTGGTGAAGAATTCGGGTGTATGGAAATGACTTCCTTGCACATTCTTCTCTAATTTTTGGGAATAAAAAAATCACAAATGTAGCAGTCTGTTATTTTTTTAAATGTCTGATATTTTTTTGGTATGAAGGATTTCGGATGATTTTTTAGTGAAGAAATAGACCACTGAGGCAACATATCCATGATGAGTCTGAGGTAGAAATCTAACAACATCATGTGCAGTATGTTGAAGGATAAAATCAGATATTTGTCTGAGGTGTTTGTTGGCAGTATTTTGGATTGTGAAGTTGCATGGAATTGTTCAACCAACACTAAAGCTGCATATTCAGAATTATCTTAACGAGATTTGGATATCGGAGTTTATGGAGTAGCGAAATAAAATACTAAGGAACATGTAAAAGTCTGAACATTATATCTCTATCTCTTGGGTTAACCAAATGGACTAAGGAGGTTGTAGTAAGATATCCCTGTCTATAATACACTTTATCAGAACAACAGTACACTAAAGAAGTAAGGAGTCGGTTATCCAAAGGATGGAAGAAGTTTCAGAGAATGTGTTTGACCTTAAACTATAAAGACATAATAATTTAAAGTGATAATTGATAAGCATCTGATTGGTGTTCTCATAATTTGGGATTAACTGTATAACTCAGGATAAACTACAATCAAGCACTGGTATATACAAGTGACAGAGGAAGTGTTGTTTATAAGAACAATCTTTTGAGACTCATCCCTCAGACAAGATAAAGGCATGATATTTGTTCATGCACACTTCACTAGACTCATTTTCCAGTCAAGGAATTCAATGTGACATCAATAGATGATTGGGTTGACAACAGTTATATGGTAAAGTAGTGCTATAGTAACAAATATTGATGTACTTGATTTGTGACAGCCTGCTAATAGTGATATGGTAAAGCAGTGATATGGTAACAAAGAATGATGTACTTCATTTGTGATATCCTAATGACAGTGACTTGGTAAATAGTGACATGGAAAGCAATGGTACAATAGCTAATTGACATTGTGATGGAGATTAATGACAGAGACATGTGCACAAAGAAAGGAAGTCAGTTTGATTTGATAGTGATGATGTGATATAAAGATTGTATATGTAAATACAAGCTGGGTCTTGTAACTATTTTCTTAGTAGGATCTAAGAAAATACCAAACAGAGTCTTGGATAGAAGTAGGTGCTTCTGTATCAGTAGGTGTTAATTTACCCCACGGTTGAATCAGTTCAAAACACAATAAGATTACAAATTTTATATCTTGTGACTCTTGTGCAATGTGTTGATGATTATGCTTTTTATTTGATGAATGAATTGATTATTGATGCATAGTATAATGATGAATATGATGTTGAATTGAATGTGAAATGATGAATTAAGTTTTAGATCTTGAAGAAGTGAAAATTTAAGTAAGTCCCAGCTTACCAATTCACCCTCACCTCTCGGTAAGCCATTGTGTCTAACAATTGGTATCAAAGTCGGGCCTTCAACATAAGCCTAACAAGCTTGAAGGGATTTGGGGATCCAATCATTGAAGAATAAATAAAGATCATTAACTATGAAGTTCCAGTTTTGGAGAAGTAAAATGAAATACTACTTGAAAAAATTCGATGTTTGGGAAATAGTGGTTAACCCACCGAACCATCCCAACAAAAAGAAAAAGATAGCCGTCAAGACATACAACGATATTGCCTTGAAATTTTTTATGGATGGTCTATCAAGCTCTATTCAAGAAAGTGTAAAAGATTACACCTCTGCCAAGGACCTTTGGTTCAAGCTGGAAGAAGAATACCTAAAGAAGAGTCAAAACAAAGAAAATGAAGCAGAAGTCAATGATGAAAAGCAAGAAGAAAAGTAGGTACAATCTTCAGAAACAAGTGAAGGTAAGTACTCTTCAATGGATTATAAATCTAAAGGTAATGATGATGAAGTTGTTCTTACAGAAGATGAAGAAGAACTTTTGTTGAAAGAAAATAATTCACTTACAAGCACTTTGACAGACATAGATCTTAGATCCAATCCGATACTTAAGAATAAAATTTTGAGGTCATTTGAAAAATACAAAGAGGAGACAAAATATTTTCTAATGAAGTTAAAACTCAAGAACAAGGACTTGGAAGTTAAGCTACTTGATCAAAATGATGAAATCAAGGAATTGAAGATTGGATTAGCAAAAGAGCAAGAAGAGATTGGTGTAGATCCTAAAGATCTTGAAGAAGCAAGATGGGTTAATACTAATCTAAAGGTCCAGTTGGAGGAAGCTAAGAGAACAAAATATGTTATGAAGTTTCAGCTGGAAGAAAAAGGAAGAGAAAATCAGAGGCTTGAAATGGAAGTTGTTGGTCTTAGAAAGAAGATTGAGAAGTCAAAATATCATGTGAAGTTCAATGAAAGTTCAGTCATCCTGGATAAAATTCTGAAGTGTCAAAGGATTTCCTCTGACAAGTTTGGCCTTGGGTTCAAGAAGGAAGAAGACAAATTGAAAGAAGTTGTTTGGTCCCATAGAACTCCTGAAGCTGAATCTAGCATGGTTATTCATGCACTTGCACCTGCCAACAAAGAAGTTGAAAATTCAAAAGTACCTCATAAAGCTACTCCCACTGATTAAAGCCATTCATTTGAATGAAGAAGGACAACTCTAAGATGGAGCCAAACATCAAGGTATGTAAATATATTTAATGGCTATTGTTTTTGATGCTCTAATTTTGGTCATAAGGATATGGATTGTAGATCTTATGGAAGAAGAAGTGTTGGAATCCCTAATGAAAAATTTAGGTGTTGGGCATGTAATAATCATGGTCATATTGCAGCTAACTGTCATACAATGAAGTGCTACTCATGTAGTGGTTTTGGTCACAAGGATAAAGAATTCCCAAGTCAAAGGCGTCAACCTAGGGTGAGCACATAATATACATCAACAAGAAAAGTCTATGAATCTTGGAAGAAGAATGACACAGGCAGTTTTGAAGGTCAAAGGAGAAATGATGACATCGAAGGACGCTCTAAGGTATGGGTAAGAAAGAACATTCTGCTATATTTAAATGAAGTGGATGATAAATGTAAAAATGAAGATGGTTTCCACATGGCAACCAAAACTTAAGATCTTTCAAATACCTTAATACACCTTGAGTTCATGGATCTTGGAGGATGAACCCACATGAAATTAGTGGTTACTCTAAGCACAGTAATAGGTCCAAGGATCATGGTCATAGCTAGCATGGTGATAGGGGGAGAAAAAAAACATCATGTGATCTAATGAACTCTCTTTAGATTGAAGCAAATGAAGTGAAGACATATTTTTGATGTGCACCATGAAGAACATAGTAAGCAATGTTGAAAGTAATGTAGATGTCTACTACAGACATGAAGTAGCAAAGGTTATGATCTTAAAACATAGATGCTCAGGCTTAGGCGGAGTTAGCTTAGATCAAGGACTAAGATATTCAATGACAATGGCTGACACATGTTCCAATAGGATCAAAACATATCTATGAATTAATTTTTGGCACATTTCTCATGGGATATGGTGAGTTTACTATTGACAAAATTTGGGATGGTTGTGAGTTTTTGCAGGGACAAATATCAGTCAACTTTTGTTTTGATGGCATGCACTCAACAAGTTGTTGAAGGATATCTTGAGCAGTAGTTGAAGTGTACTTTAAGAGGCACGATGTGGACCAATGGAGCAGCCTTTTGGAACAAGAATACTAGACTTTATTGATGAACCCAAAAAACAAAGAGATGAGGAAATATGTCCACCGGATTGATGAAAATGCATGCAGGGGTCCATAAAATGCTCGCAGCTCAAGGAACATATGAAAGTTTTTTCTTCTCTCTAATTCAGTTATGACCTCTGGAGGCATTAGTATCTCCTGAGTGTGATTCGGGACAAGTCAAAGACACTTGAAGATCATCTCTGACTTATTATTTGACTGACTACAATATGGGATTAGACCTTGTGGTTAAAGAAAAACATTCAAGTGAACCTTAACTTGAGCATAAATACATTCTGCAAATATGATGACCAGCTAAGTTATAAATTAACATATTGTTTGATACATGCTAGATGATTGTTGAGCATGACTTGGAACTTGGCAATGTCTTGGGAGTGTTGTGAAGAACATGATTGAAGAAAATATTGAAGAGAAAGTGAAGCAACATCTTGATACATGGTTACCTTTCATGAATTTACTAGATAACTGTTGTACATGACTTTCTCCAGCCTTGAACATGATTGACAGAACTTAATTTAATGAATCTTTTAATGCTACAATAGAAGTGCTCTAAATGATCTTGAAAGGGGGAGCTTATTCAAAACAACTACAACAGTACACTTGAAAGAGGGAGCATCACTCAACAAATATGATCAGAAAATGTAAAAGTTGATATGGTATGATTTCATGAAGTATTCAAGGATACATTTTTTGGGGATTGTGAAGCCTTTAATGGCTCATTGACCCTTTGTCATTAATGTCAAAGAGGGAGAAGAATAAGTTGGTCGGTTGCCATTAATGACAAAGGGGGATATTAATGAGCAAGGTCTGATGAGAAAGGTTGTCATTGATGACGAACCATTAATGACAAAGACATAATGAAGGTGGATGACATGAAGGGTATAGCAAGAAGGACATGACCTGGGTATTGGACCACCCGTTTGGCCAAATAACCCATTCTGTGGCCATTTGTGTTCTATGAGGTTAGTGGTGGCTTGATGGGGTAAAGGAACTCTTGGATATGGTCTAACGCCCACTTGATGGTATGAAGGAGCTTGAGGACACATAATGGCTTGATGTGGAACACATAATGTCTTTATGTTAAAGTTAACAGTGGCCATGAGGTGAATACTTAATGGCCTTTTGAAGAGTTGACATGATGTTGCAACAAAGAATATAAACACTCTATATACACACATATATTTATTTAAAGAAAATGACGTGGAGACAAAGTGATGAAGTCGGCCCAATTCAAGCCCAAATAAAACTAAAGTTAAAAATAAAATATATTTCAAACAAGTCGGCCCAACCTTGAAAGATAAAAATAAAAAATTATTTTTGGAAAGTTGGCTCAGTAAAATTCATGAAAAAATCACTATAAATACCCTACATGTGTACCATTTGTTTGTGGAATATTTCGTGGGTGAAAACAGTAGCTCTGAGGAAATTCAAATTGTTGAAAAACGCAGAAAAACACAGTGGCTGATTTTTTTTTATGGTGAAGACAACTTGTGCATGGTGGTCTATGGTGAAAAATTGGTGGTGAATAATTCGGGTGTATGGAAATGACTTCCTTGCACATTATTCTCTGATTTTCGGGCATAAGGATATCACAGAGGCAACAGTCTATTATTTTTTTAAATGTCTGATATTTTTCTGGTATGAGGGATTTGAAATGATTTTTTAGTGAAGAAACAAACCACCGAGGCACCAAACCCATGAAGATTGAGGCAACATATCAATGATGAGTCTGAGATAGAAATATAACATCCTCATGTGTAGTATGTTGAAGGATAAAATCATATCTTTGTCTGAGGTGTTTGTTAGAAGCATTTTGGATTATGAAGTTGCATAGAATTGTTCAACCAGCACTAAAGCTACATATTTAGAATTAGCTTAAGGATATTAGGATATAGGAGTTGATGGAGCATCGAAATAGAAGACTAAGGAATAGGTAAAATTATGAACATTATATCTCTGTCTCTTGGGTTAACCAAATGGACTAAGGAGGCTGCGGTAAAATATCTCTATCTATAATACACTTTATCAGAATAGCGGTACACTAAAGAAGTAAGGAGTAGGTTGTCCGAAGGATAGAAGAAGTTTTAGAGAATGTGTTTCACCTTACACTATACAGACATAATGATTTAAAGTGATAATTGATAAACATGTTATTGGTGTTCTCATAACTTGGGATTAAGTGTATAACTCAAGATAAACTACAATCAAGCACCGGTATATACAAGTGACATAGGAAGTATTGTTTATAAGAAAAATATTTTGAGACTCATTCCTCAGACAAGATAAAGGCCTGATTTTTGTTCATGCTTCAATTCAAGGCATTCAAGGTGACAACAATAGATGATTGGGTTGACAACAGTGATATGGTAAAGCAGTGATATGGTAACAAATATTGATGTACTTGATTTGTGACAGCCTGATAACAGTGATATGGTAACAAATATTGATGTACTTGATTTGTGACAACCTGCTGACGGTGACTTGGTAAACAATGACATGGCAAGCCACAGTACAATAGCTGATTGACAATGTGACAGATATTAATGATAGAGACATGTGCATAGAGAAAGGAAGTTAGTTTTATTTGATAGTGATGATGTGATTGATATGATGTGATGTAAATACAAGCTGGTTCTTGTAACTATTTTCCTAGTAGGATCTACGAAAAGACCAAGCAAAGTCTTGGATCGAAGTAGGTTCTTTTGTATCAGTAGTTGTTGATTTACCTCACGGTTGAATATGTTAGGTCATGATTTTGTCTTCCTTAGTTTTATGCTTTTGTTTATGTTTTTAAAATTTGCT
>LPNX010790486.1:0-22626 GCA_001517045.1 Pseudotsuga menziesii | reverse complement strand
TATGTGACCCTGATCAGTTGGATGGTTCATCACCTTTATCTGTTTTGAGAAAAGAAGAAGAAACTTCACCTTGGTTAAAGCCTATAATTCCTGTCAGTATCTTTCAAGTTTTCACTGATCCTTAATATTTCAGAAAAGCTAAAATAGTATCTCCTTGTAAGATACCTCTATTTCATTTGAAAGTAGGTAAAACCCCTTTTCAGCCAAGTTCCACCCAAATCTGTCCATCACCAAAGTCAGTCAGCCTTAAAATGGTAGCACAAAATCAGCCTATAGACATGATGGACCGAATGGTTGCAGCCAGATATGCACCATTAGTTTTACCTCACCCTTTGAATGCACCGCCTAGAGGTGGCTATCAGAAATACCTGCCTAGGTTTAATGGACAGGGTGAAACTATAGCTGAAGAGCACTAGGAAGCTTTTCTCAGTTATGCTCATAACTAGAACATTAAAGCTAAGGACATATGGATGAGGATGTTTGTGCAGAGCCTTGATGGAGATGTCAGAAAATGGTTTAGGGAGCTTCCTGCTAATTCTATCACCATCATAGAAGAGCTTCAGGACCTCTTCTTGAGACAATGGGGTGACACCAAAGACCATACTTATTATATAACTGAGTTTGGATCCCTTAGGAGAAAGACGGATGAAACCATTGCAGATTTTTCAAAAATATTCAATAAAATGTACAGCAGAATTCCTGCATAAATAAAACCTTCAGAAACATCTGCAAAACTCACATATGCAAATGCTTTCGATCATGAATTTTATTTACTACTAAGAGAGAGAAGACCTGTTTCTTTACTGAATATGCAGGATGCATCATTAGAGGTGGAGTCTAACATATTGGCTTCTAATAGATTGAAGAAGGAAACAACTCAACAGATGTATGACAGGAAAGGTAAGAAGGAAGCAGCTCTTGGGGTTTCAACATCTCATTCTTCAGAAGGCAAAATTGATGAGATGGCCAAGTTAGTGAATATTTTGACTGCAAAATTACACAAGTTAGAACTGGAAAGGAATTCCAGCAAGCCTGTTCAAGAAGGTGAAAGAAACCCTAACAATCAGAACCAATTCAGAAGCCAATTTGCTCCTCGTTTCATACCTAGAGAATGAAGAAATAATGATATTCAACAAGAAAGGAGAGAGACCGAGGACAAAAGTGTACCACCACCTCTTCAGAACAATGTTGTTGATGAAGAAGAGATTGATGAAGAAGTGCTATTTGAAGACACAGATCAGGATATGAACTATTTTGGAGAAAGGTTCACTAAGGGTTTTGTCACTGAAGAGGAGATTTTAAATGCAGAATATTATGATGCTAATATTTTTTAAACTGAGGATGATTTGAATCTGAAAATGACTGCAGTAATTGCTAATGTTTGTCGGAATGAACCCAAGAAGACTTTGAATTTGAGGTCAGGCCCAAAAAAAGTAGTGCAAAACCCAAACAAGAAGGTAGTTGTATCTACTAAACAACAATCTGATCCTATGTCAGAGAAAAAACAAATTCTAGAAAAGCAAAAGAAGAACATGGAGGTTGAAGAGGTAAATAAAACCGTGCAAAATTTTAATCTAGAAAATGAATTAGGAAAAATAAATATTCCTATGCCTTTTACTGAACTAATGAAAAATCCTTCTTACAAAGAATCAGTTCTTAAAATGATCAATTCAGCAAACAATTGACCTATTTCTGATACAGTGAATTTGCAAGAAGAAAATCCTAAGATTTTTATTGGATCAGCCTTGGCTGAAAAAACTGAGAATGAAGCAGGTGCTTCACCTCCATTTTACATTACTCTGACATTCCATGAACAAATGATACATAACTGTTTGTTAGATTCATGAGCATCACACAATTTAATGCCAAAGGCTGTCATGGAGGCTTTAGGTCTGAGTATAACCAAACCCTATCATGATCTGTATGCATTTGATTCACGAGCTGTAAAGTGTTTAGGTGTGATTAAAGACATGGTTTTTGGTTTGGCTCAATTACCTATGAAAAGTGTAATCATGGATGTGGTGGTAGCTTATATTACACCTAAATTTGGGTTACTTCTCTCTAGGTCCTAGGAAAAGAAAGTTGGTGGAACTTTACAAATGGATTTATCATATGCTACTATTCCTGTGTTTGGAGGAGAAAACAGAAGGTTGTACAGAGAGCTTCAGTTTTCCTATATTGTGACAGATGACAAGAACCCTACCAACCATCCTCTATATGCTGTTGATAAAGATTTGGGTACTTGGATGTTACATTTTAGTGATGATGATAATACCGTTGGTTTGTTACAGGTTGAAAAGGAACAGCCAGTTAAATGCAGCAAGGAACAGGAAGATGAACTTTGGCAATTATACTTTGATGGATCATCTTGCAAAGAAGGTGCTGGAGCAGGGGTTCCTCTCATATACCCTAGTGGTGAAACAGTAAAGCTGATGTATAAATTAGAGTTCATTACTACAAACAATACTGCTGAATATGAATCTTTGCCGTTAGGATTGAAGGCTGCCAAAGATTTAGGCATTCAACAGATTTCTGCATATGGCGACTTCAAATTAGTTGTTCAGTAGGTGAGGAACAACTATCAAGTGAAACAGGATTTGCTGAAAGTCTATCGAAATGAGGTATGTGACATGGTCGATAATTATTTTGTAGCTTTTAACATTACCTATATTCCAAGGGACCATAATCAGACTACTGATTCATTGGCCCTAACTACTACACATTTTAGAATTCCCAAAACCACATAGTTGAGGTATCCCATTGAGGTTAGGTACAGACCATCTGTACCTGATAATGTAAAGCAGTGGAGAGTGTTTGAAGATGATATTGAAATTAAAAATTTTTTGGAGCTTACACATGAGTTTTCTAATTCCTTGATTGATCAAGAGGAAGATGATGAGGATGGAGATGTGGAAGAGATTGCTGAAAATGAAATAGCTGGACACAATATCATTGAACTAAAAGGTAATTTCATCCCAAAAGGTTTGGTACCTTTAGAAAGAATATTTTCAAAATATGATACACCTCTAAAACCTGTTGTATAGTCTTCAGAAGAGAATGTGGTGGATTGTAACATTGGCACTGCAGAAAATCCTAGAATGGTGAAAATTTCGAAAGCACTTACAGCTGAACAGAGAAACATGTATATAAAGTTGTTAAAGGAACATGTTGATGTATTTGCATGGTTCTATGAAGAATTGAGAACATATGATACTGGAATTATACAACATAAAGTCCCTTTAAAACTAAATGTTAAACCTTTTCATCAGAAATTAAAAAGGATTAATCCAGCCTTGTTTTCTGTTATTGAAAAAGAAGTGAAGAAGTTATTAGATGCCAAGATCATTGTTCCTCTTAGGTACTCTTCATGGGTGGCTAATCTAGTTCCTATTAGGAAAAATAACGAAGAAATCAGACTGTGTGTTGAATTTAGAAACTTGAACATATCTTCACTTAAGGATAATTATCCTCTGCCTAAAATTGAGCAAATATTGCATAAGGTTGTTGGGGCACAGAGGATTTCTATGGTTGATAGTTTCTTAGGATACAATCAGATTTCTATGCATCCTGATGATAAGGAGAAAACAACTTTTACCACTCCGTGGGGAACTTTCATGTATGATAAGATGCCTTTTGGTTTAATGAATGCTGGAGCAACTTTTCAGAGGGCTATGGATATAGCTTTTGTCGGGGAAAAGGAAAAGTTCGTGGTTAATTTACTTAGATGATATTACTGTATTTTCACAATCAGATGATGAACATCTAAAACATTTGAAACAGACTTTCTTAAAATGCAGAAAATTTGGTTTGTCCTTGAATCCAAAGAAGTCACACTTTGTTGTACAGGAAGGCAAATTACTGGGTCATTTAGTTTCTGTTGATGGTATAAGGATTGGCCCTGAAAGGGTAAAAGAAATATTGAATATAAGTCTGTCTAGGAGTAAAAAATATGTCCAATCTTTCATTGGTAAAATCAACTTTCTGCGTTGGTTTATACCAAACTTTGTTGAGACTATCAAGCAAATTAAAACCATGCTTAAAAAGGATCAAGAAGTCAAATGGATCACTGAAGCAAATAATGCATTTGAAAAAATCAATATGGCCCTTACTGAAGCCCCTGTATTGGTAAGTCCATATTTTACTAGAGAATTTCTAACATTTTCCCTTGCATCTGAATATACACTAGCAGCTGTTCTATTGCAAAAGAATAAGGAGGGTCTTGAGCAACCTATTGCATTCTTTAGCAAAACTCTAAGAGATTTTGAATTAAAATACAACATCTTGGAAAAACAGGCTTATTCTTTGGTGAAATCTTTGAAATTTTTTAGAATCTATGTTTTGCATTCTAAAGTTATTTCATATGTGCCTAATGCTGCTGTAAAAGATGTTTTGACACAGCCTGATAGCAAGGGGAAAACAGGCAAGTGGATTGCTAAAATCATGGAGTATGATGTAGATATCAGACCTACCAAACTAGTCAAGGGACAGGGTTTAGCCAAGCTGCTGGCTAAATCAAACTGCCAAGATTTAGGACTGCATGTGATGGCAGAAGAGCTAGCTCAGGAAGAAAATCAAGCAGAGTTGGAGAAAGAGAAGATTATGGACTTCTATTCAACATCCACATGGTACATAGACATTGTGTATTTTCTGTTGTATTTGCAATGTCCTGAACATTTAGATAGAAAAGATGCTAGATCTTTGAAGCTAAGAACTACTAAGTACTGTTTGATAGAACAACAGTTATTTTGGAAGGACCCAGGGGGTATTCTACTCAGATGCTTAGATAAACCTAAAATTGAAGGGGTGATTTCTGAATCTCATGAGGGTGCTTGTGGAGGTCACAAGTACTAGAAGGAAACAACATACAAGATCTTAAGAGCTGGGCACTATTGGCCCTCTTTGTTTGCAGATGTATATCAACAGGTAAGATCTTGCATCCCTTGTCAGAAGTTTGCTGGTAAACAAAAATTGTTGTCATTACCTTTAAAACCAGTTTCAGTAAGTGCTCCTTTCCAGCAGTGGGGCCTGGATTTTATAGGAGAGATAAGTCCATCTTCCTTAGGACAACACAGGTGGATTTTGACTGCAACAGACTTCTTTACCAAATGGGTGGAAGCTATCCCTACTAGGAATGCCACAGATAAGGTGATTATGGAATTTATTGAAGAAAATATCCTCAGTAGGTTTGGGTGTCCTCAGAAAATAGTAACAGATAATGCAAAAGCTTTTAAGTCTAAGGAAATGGAATCATTTTGTGAAAAAAATGGTATCTTGTTGAAACATTCAACTCCTTACTATCCCCAAGGTAATGGTTTAGATGAGTCCTCAAATAAAAATATCATTCAGAGTATCAGGAAACTGCTAAAGCATAATAAGAGATCATGGGATTCTATGCTGAAATATGCATTATGGGCTGATAGAATAACATTCAAGCAAGCAATTGGAACTTCTCCTTTCCAATTAGTGTATGGTATAGATGCAGTTTTTCCTATTCAGTTGAGCATTACAGTGATTAAGTTTTTTCAGAATTGTCAGGAAGAACCTAATGATATGCAGAGAAGGATAGAGTTGTAGCAGAACAGAGAAAGAGTGGAAGAAAAGGCACAGTTATACAGATTGAAGATAAAAGATAGATTTGACAGGAAAATCAAAGACAACACTTTCTCAATTGGTGACATGGTTCTAAGGTGGGATTCCAGGAAAGAGCAAAAAGGAAAACATGGCAAATTTGACAACCTCTGGTTTGGCCCTTTCCTAATATCTAAGTTTTTGGAAAATAACACTTTCGTCCTACAGACTTTGGAGGGTGAGGAATTATCAAGTCCAGTTAATGGACGATTCCTCAAGCATTTCTACAATTTTTGAGGGAATTTTAGTTTTTCATTGTATATACTGGTGTGATTAAAACATAATAAGGACTCCATAACCCAATGGAAATTTTGCAGATTAGCAGGTAACAAGAAAGAAGGCACTGGTATACAGTTTCTTAAAGCCTCACAAGCAGGAGTTCATCCCGTAGCAGGAGCCAGATGTTAGGTCATGATTTTGTCTTCGTTAGTTTTATGCTTTTGTTTATGTTTTTGAAATTTGCTAATATTTTTACTTCTTGGAAATTTTGGTGTAAAGGTTAATTTTGAGTTTATGCCTTTTAGTTTTCATCATTTTGATTTTTTCCTATTTTTAAGCTTGCTTTTATAAATTTTGTGTAGAGTTCATTCTTGAAGGGTTCTACAAGGTGTATATTGATTAATGGTTTCATTAATGACACTAAGATCAAATATTAATCATATAAACCAAGTCTTAAAACTGGATTAGTGATTAAATGACATGAAATTATGTGTTTGGACTTTCTTGTAGTGCAAGAGCGAAATTAATGCACTAGCACACTACAAGAAAGTCGCGAGTGCCAAAATAGTCATTTTTCAGTCCGATTTTTTGGGGGGTTTCGTTCCTAAGGTGTTGATCACATCAATTATCACATTTGATACGTGTCTTGCCAGGCTAATCATTGAAACAGGTGTCTGGTCATCATGTGAGGGAGATCATGGCAAGTGTATGCAAGTTCATGGCAAGTGATGACAGTGAGTGGAACGAGGAATTTTTTTTGGGAATAGGTTCCTAAGATGAATAATACGAAGGCATTGAAGGTTGTGGTGGAGACATATTGCTGAGAAATCAGAGTTTTGACAGTTGAAGGAAGAATTAGGGCTTCCCAGCGGTGACAGTTCAAAGCGATCTACATAGTTGAAGACAGCTGGAACGTGCAATTCGACACCTAACCTTTCAAGGGATCGACTTCCAATGCCTGTATTAAGCTTTGGATGAGGTACCCTGCGTGACATTTGATAGGGTTGGTTAAATTTGGGGGTTTTTCTGATAAAGCCTATAATATCAAAATTTTAAAGAAGGACATGAATTTACTCACTCAATAGACTTTGAATGATGAGATATTAATCAATATATCTAAGTATTCATCATTTGTGTTAGTAAAGTTCAGAGCAGAACTATTGGAGGTCCCTGAATCTGTGATTAGGTCAAATTGCTGAAACTTGGCACAAAACATTTCCTAAATTGGTGATAGGGCAGATTGTGAGAGTTTGAAGATAAACAAACTGCCAAAACTGTGCAAATTTGAAGATAAATAGACTGTGAGTTTACTGACAAGTGTTGAAAACCATACTGAAAATGAAGAAGAGTGGAACTAATAGGGCTGAGCCCACTGATCTTAGTTGGATAGATAAATTCCCAGAATGTGCTGAGTTATTTGAAAATGTAGGATGGTTGATGTTTTTCAAGAAAATTGATGGATACAATGCTGAGGTATCCCATAAGTTTTCTCAGTGTTATGACAAAGATACTGTATCTTTTGATACTTTGAAATTCAAATTGACCAAAGAGTTGGTAGCTAAGGCAGCAGGGGTTAAAAATGAGGGAGAACTTTGGTTTAAGAAAGTGCCATTTACCTTTAATGCACAAAGGTACCTACTGCCTGGTATAGTTCCAAATTGGGGTAAAGGTATGCCCATCCATAACTTTAGGCCTGAATGGGTACAACCTATTAAGGTTTTACAAAGTTATATTACATGTGAAGGAAGGTATGCCTTCTTTTTTAAATACCATTTCAGGTTTCTGCAACACCTCATTAATGAATCAAAGATGAACCTGCCCTTCTTCTTACTAAAGAGACTGCAGAAGATGTCTTGTAGAATCAAAGAACACCAAAATTATACTAGATAGTCCATTTTTCACCATGGGCTTATCAAACTCATTATCAACAATGTTTTGCAAAGTAAAGGGAAAACTTGGGAATATTTCCTTTTTTGGTCAGGGTTTCAAAATATTGAAGAAGGATAGTCTAATAGAAAACAAGCTGATAAAGGACATACCTTGATCAGAAGCTAAGATAGAAGATGAAGGTTAAAGAAGAAGACAGTATTAAATTGGAGGAAGTTGCAGAGCCTACAAAAGAAGATTGTGAGTCTAAACAACATCTAAATGACATTGATAGCAAAGATTTGCAGTTTGATAATAAGGAGACCAAGGCTGTTTAGGATGATGCACCAGCAGAGACATTTGTTGCTGAGAAGATTGTACTTGCAGAGAAAGTTTTAGGTGATGAAGAGGATACTAAAGTCCAAAAACAAATCCTAATCACCGTCCTGTCAGAGGATGAGGTAGGCCTGTTTGAGGAGTATAAACTTCCTATTAATGATGAAACTAAGGTTAGCACTAAAAAGGAATTTCATAGTCAGGAATATGAGGTAGTAGTACCAAACAGAAAGAAGCTAAAAGTCATTGAATTTTCCTCAGTCACCCATCAGGGAAAAACTTTCAAAATGTTAGGGGAACTAGCTCCTGGGTGGAGACCAAAAACTAGACCCAGAAACAAGCTCAGGCTGAATATGAAGAAATTGCTAAACCCTAAATTGAATAAAGAAGGAGTAACTGTGATTGATGACTCCTCCTTTGATGAAAAACTGGATGTTGATAAGGGTGATAGCAAAGGGAAAAGACCAATGAAATCAGAAAAATAATCGTCCCTTACTGAGACTAAACTGTCTGATGTATTTTTAGAGATACGAAGCCAAATGTTAAAGGAACAACAAGAAGGTGAGATAGAGGTTTCTCATTCAGAAAACAAGCTGATGGTTGATGACAATGTTCCCTGTGAAGCTGAGACTAAAGAAAACCTAAGTTTTCATGAGACTCCTACAGAATTGCTGCCAGAAGATGAAGAAATCTATAGGATACTAAACATTCCATGGCTTCGCAACAAGATGCAAAGTACAGTAGGAAATAAAGAATTTGATTCAGAGAAAGAGAATTTATATAGAACTATAAAGCAGTATAAACATCAGGTGGAATATATGCAGGAGACAAATGATGGCTTGGTTATGCCCAATAGAAGACTCAGAGAGGATCTGGATGAGGTGAATAGCCACTATGAGCAGCTGATTGCAGTCCCAAAAGATGCATTGAAAAGAAAAAGAAATACAGAGTCACAATTTACAATGTTAAAACAAACCATCAAATATCTACAGCAGCAAAATGAAGAACTCACTATAAAGATGGAAGAGATGGAAGCAGAGCAACTGAAGGCTAGGAGAAAGGCCCAAGCCCTAGAAGGGATAGCCTTGTTAGCAGAGGTAGCTAAAGATCTATGAGGCTTGTTAACACAATAAGTTATTAGTTATGTTTTGAAGGATATTTCATTTTTGTAATTATTATTTTGATAGACCTATTTCGATGAGTAGGCTAAAAAGCAGTTAGGGTTTAGCCCTTAACTGAATTTTGAAGGATAGTATTAATGTAGGTCACAAAGAGGACTAGAGGTTGGATTTTTTGGCTGACAAGAGGAGGTCTTAGGACTTGTTCATAATCTAAGTATATGACTCTCATGTGTATTTGAAAGATTGATTATGAAATATATGCTCTATTTACCCTTCAGTTTGTTCTCTGGCTTCATTTATAGCTTGTTTTAGCTACTCAATTGGTAACTTAATTGCTGGTTTAAAGTTTTTACACTTGTAGTGCTTGCCATTTGTGGATGAACTTTAGTGTTATTTTTCTGTTGGATACATGGTTATTATTTTATGCATCTTAGTTTTTCTATGCTTTGATTTAGTTTTATTTGGGTTATGAATGTATTCCCTTTTGTCATCAAACTTCACAACCAGAAAACCTTAAAAACTCTAAAAACCCTGTTTTGTTTTATTGAGATATTTGAGATTATGTTGGCTTGTTTTCTTGTAGTCTGGAAACAATTTCTGGCATAAACATAATCCATTCAAAATATAATAAGATTACAAATTTTATATCTTGTGACTCTTATGCAATGTGTTGATGATTATGCTTTTTATTTGATGAATTAATTGATTATTGATGCATAGTATATTGATGAATATGATGTTGAATTGAATTTGAAATGATGACTTAAGTTTTAGATCTTGAAGAAGTGAAAATTGAAGTAAGCCCCATCTTACTGATTCACCCGCCCCACTCTTGGTAAGCCATTGTGTCTAATAGAAATAACACTGGGTATGAGTCGTACGGACATAAACATGATCAATGGAAGAAACCCAAATCAAGAATATATTCCAAACCACCACATAGGACCCCTTAAGTGTATCCTTGGTGTAAGAGTGGCTATATCCTAGACCCATTAGGAGGTTTTAAGAGCTAGACGTCATTCTCAATGATCTTGACATGTTTGAGGTAGTAAACCTAGACCTTAGGACCTAATGGAGTATATTCGCTATCCATGGGCAAGAATAACACTTTGAACCACTACATATGTCCTACCAGGGATATCCTTTACCTCTATGTGGGAACATACAAAAAAAATTAGGTGATTTTTAGTATGTATAGGTATTATGGTAGTATCATGAGGAAAACGATAATAACGATGATCAAAATACCAAATATGACCTCCCATTGGTATCAATGTATTTTGAATGAGAATGGGGATGTACATGGAAATATGATATTTTGAGGACTAGGTGACCTTCAACATGGTTGGGTTAAGAAACTTAGCGATTGGATTCTAAGGGAATCTATTAGTCATCCACAGGAATGAACAACACTTTGTTCCAACAATCTTTAAGCATATTCAGCTCACATTGAGGATATAGCCAAGTTTAAAAAAGACGCTTAATCCACAACACATGACCTCTTCATCATATATCCTTCCCTTACATTGAGGATATTGGTAATACATTAAAAGGTTTGAGTAGTAGGTATAGGTATATGGCTATGGACTTGATTGGGGTGAAAACCTAGACTTTTGTCACTAAATGAATATTAAAGAAATCAAATCCCAAGAATGATTACTCAAAACAAAATGTATGACCTCCCAAGGAGATATTTGGTCTCTTATTAGGACTAAAGAGTTTAAAGAACTTGCTATGTTTCACTAAGTTCTCAACATGGTCAATGGAGGAACATTGACCTTTGAGAACTAGGTATATTTAACTTTGATTATATGATCCTAGAATTTCAAGATATACTTTTTTTTCAAGGTACACACACACACACACACACTAAATCTAAATTATAAAACACAATTAAAAGCAAAAAAATTAAGTCTAAATTATAAAACACAATAAAAATACAAAATCTAAATTAAATTATTAAATAAACTAAACTATGTAAATATATATTACAAAACATAACTAATGAAAATAATTAGTTTTCCAATTATTTTTTAAGATACACTAACTAATTTACAAACATAAAATTTTAAACAAAAAAAATTCACTAATTGTTTAAGGGTTTTATAGTTTTCCGAGCCTACCTCGTCATGTGGAGGCCATGGGAATAGAAGGGGCTCATTAGTGGTGGTTGTTGGTGATGGCTTGACCCTCATTCAAGCTCAAAATCCCTCGGTCAAGCTGATTCATGTTGCTCTATCAAAAATTTAAATAGTTAATATAAACTGTTGGAAGTCGTTTTCCATTTTTAGAACACTTTTCAAAAACTTGAACAAGACAATAGCTCAATCAAGCTATTGTCTCAATTAAGATCCTAACCCTCATTTGAGCTATGTTTCTCGATCGAGAGCTAAAGAAAGGATTGATCAAGGGTTTGATTGAGCTCTTTTTTTAGGCCTCAATTAAGCTTTTAAAAGCTTGATCGATGAACTAAAAGAAACTTGATTGAGTTCCTTTATTTTTCCCTCTGTTTTCCAAAACTTTTTACCCATATTCAAAGTAACACCCATTTCTAGTTTCTCTATAATATATCTAGGTTATAATTCATCAATTTTGTGTAAAACTAACCTAAATTACATTTATCAAGAAAGATTGCCTAACATGCATGTCAAGCACTAATTCAAACTATAAAATTGTGGAGGTTATCTCCTTCCTACATGTTTGGTGGGCTATGCTTGTACACGAATCTTAAGTGAAGTGGATGAACCCTTTGTAACTACAAATATTCGAATGTAATTATCTTAAAAAAAAATTGTGAATAGCATGAACATAACATATCCCACCTCAAAGATGTAATAATTATGAACATTAAAATGGTCTTCGAATTTAAAAAATGGGATGAATAATGTTGGAATTTAAAAATGGGAAACCATAAAAACCTATGATTGAAAACATCAATGATGTGGATAGCTAAATTGAAAAGGTTCTACTTGAGAAACTTGGTTAGGTGTTCAAAATTTTAAGGATTTACCAGTCATAAGGTTAAAAATGACACATAATACTAGAGTGAATACAAATTGATATAATGTGGATAGCTAAATTGAAAAGGTTCTACTTGAAAAACTTGGTTAGGTGTTCAAAATTTTAAGGATTTACCAGTCATAAGGTTAAAAGTGACACATAATACTAAAGTGAATACAAATTGATATAGTAAAAAGGATGAGTTATAATACTCAAATCAAACACGAAGATCAATGGTCAAATATAGTTGTTTGTGACATTGTTAAATATAATAAATCATATTGCCATGGAGAAGAGTGCAATATTTAGGGTCGACCAAAATTTTGTCAAATCATGTATTCATGGAGAAGATCTCAATATAGAGTTGACCAAAATTTTGTGAGAAATGATTTGGTGGTGTGCTTTCTAGACCAGGTATTTCTATCATATTCATGAAGTAGTCAATATTTAAGAGGTTTGTACTTAGGAATATCCATGGATATAGTTAAACTAATAATTTCAACGAATCCCAACTTGGACTATATAGATTATTTAAGGGCAACATACAAGTCGAGATTTTTTTTACTATATAAAACAATTTTCTTACTTGGAATAATATGATATTAATAATTCCAACTTGAAAAATACACTTTTAACAACAACACAACTTGCACCTCCGTTATGAATATCGTATAGATTATTTTCTGGGAAAAGAGAACATATAATAAACAGCCATTGGGAATAATCTAAATATAAATAACCTCTAAATAATATTAAATCGTGTCTTAATAAAAGGCCTACATCTCATACATAGTAAGGGTGTCCCATTCTTAACGCCAGTTGTGTAATATTTTTTTCTAGGAGAAAAATAGCAGTTCCTTGTTATTCATCAAAATCAAGGGTAACCTGGTTACAACAGAAGATGGGCTTTCCATAAGGGCAATTCCATAATAAGAAATCAAGGCTCATCCTCATATCCTCGTAACAGTACATCAAGAAACATAGTGAGAGTATCATCCCACCAGAAGAGATACAAACCAAAAGCCATCATCAAATCTCCATTTGATACCACCAAAATACTAAGAATGAGAGTCAAGGCATGATGGTTGATCCAAGGAGGCACTCATGGGAATTTCAAGCACTAAAGGAGAGAGGAACAAGTCCACCTCTGACACCCAAAGGATGTATCTAATAATCCTTCCATACTCATGAAACATCAAAGATGTGCTAAATGGAGTAGGACAGTACAAAGCTAATATAGTTGGATCAAACCAATCCCAATACATTCACCCTCAGTGAATTCATAATAATGAAGAAGGCCAGAGGCCAATGAAAGTGCCTCCTTGGATAAGCCATCTGCCTTCACATTGAATTCTCTGTATATATGGCACAAGTTGAGATGGAGGAAGGAAGATTACAATTCTCTAATATTTTGACACCAGCCATAAATATTGAGAATAGAGAGGGAAGCCCTCCCATTGAACCAATTAATAATGACTGTGGAATTTCCTCGAATAGGAAGACAAGGCAGTCCAAAAATATTTGAAATAACCAGTAGCACCCACAATGCAAGAAGTTCTGATCTAGTTTTGGTGCTCTGACCACAGCCCATTTTCAAGCAAAATTAATGGTCCTGGATGATGAGTAAGTGTACACCAATACCTCCAATCATATTTGTTGAAGCCCCATAAAAAAAACCAGTAGGGTAATAAAAACCAGGTGCATTACCTATAATTCTCCCTTTGAGCTTCGGATGGGTAGTCATAGGATGTAACTGAAGTTGGTCCAATATGTTATGTAAAATGAATTTTATGTTTGGATTGTGATCATAAAAAATTATCCTATTCCTGGTAAGCCATAATTGTCATGCCATGAGGAGAGGAAGGTAAGTTAACTTATTTTGAAAACTAAACCAAATTTCCATATTTTGTAAATATGTGGACTCATTCCAAACAATAGAATGGTGAAGCACAGTGCTGAGACAATTGATAACATTTTGAGTAACCAAGCAATTTGTGAAGAGATGATTAATAAACTCAGCTTCACAATTGCACAAGATGCAACGATTGGGTCCAATCCATCCCTTTTTGATTAAATTATCCCAAGTATTAATAGGTTAGACAAACATAACCAGTTGAAACAGATCACCTTCAAAGGTATGTCACATTTCCAAATCAGAATGAGTGCCCTGAGAGGATGATCTGTGAGAGAACTCGAATAGATGAGATCATATGCCAGTTTAGCACTGACCTTTCCAGTCATATTGTTGAAAATCCAGACTAAAGAGTCCAATCCTTCATCTAGTCTAATGCAGCCATGTGATAATCCATCTATATAATTGGGCCAAATCTCCTTCCATTATCCTCCTAAATCAAGATAATCAGCAGTAAGCCAATACGACCGAGAGCAAGGGCCAGCTCCCCTGTTGTGGGCATGAGAGAGTGAAGTGATACCATAGTCTTCCAAATAATTCATGAGATACTCAAGAAGGACATAACCAGAGCTTAATCCATCTATAGGGTCCACACTAATTCTAATGCTTCGGCCATTCCCAACCTTCCACCCCAGACACCTCGTGATCCATGAAATTTCCCTGATGAAACCATTCCAAATATAATATGTGCCCTGGATAGTAAAAACTTGAAGGTGTAACCATTCATCTACTGGCCTATTTTTAAGATATTTATGCTTGACTATGTGTGACCAGATTCCTTCACTATTCAATACCATCCAGAAGCTTTTCACTCTAAGTGTCAAGCTAAACGAGTCCAAGTTCTTGATATTCCACCCACCAAATTCATATGGTCTGGAAATTGTACACTAATCAACCAAGTGCAATTTGGAGTTCCCATTTGTATTTCCCCGGAGCAAATTGAAGATGGAACGACTGAGATAGTTCAAAATAGATCTGGGCATTCGAGCCAAGGTGAGCCAATATACATCTAGCCCCAAAAGAACTGATTTAACCAAGATCGACTTGCCTCCAAGGGATAATAGCCTGTAAGTCCAATTGCTTATCCTTTTTTCAAAATTTTTGATAAACCAACGCCAATCATTTACACAATAACCCAGTGGTTTGAGATAGTATCCTAATTACTTAAAGCCAATAGACTAGGGCTCCATTTTAAATGGCAGCAAGACAAAGATCCTGGCTCTGGTAACCTCGTCAATTTCATTGTACAGAAATGATGATTTTTCAACACTAATTTTCACGCTCGTAGCCAAACAAAAGAGGTATAATAATTATTTATAATTCTACCATTCATCCAGTGTCCCAAGCCCAAACAATATGACATCGTCAAAAAATAACATGTGAGTAAGATTCATGCTTGATGATATCTTGATACCAGCAATATCCCCCCTATGATGTGCATTGGAAATGAGTAAACTTGGAATTTCAATAATCAAAATGAAGAGGAGTGGGGAAAGGTGACATCCCTGCCTGATGCCCCTCGAGACAAGAAAAAAACTAGAAGGTGTCCCATTGACTAATACAACAAAATTTGAGGATTCCACACAACCCATAATCCAATTGACACCATCAACCGGTATACCAATCTGAAGTAGTACTAGTCTAAGAAAAGTCCAGTTCACACAATCGAAGGATTTGACGAAGTCTAACTTGAGTACCAAGATCTTCTTCTTTTCCAATTTAATGGAATGTAGTACTTTTGAAGTAATGCCAACGGACTCAATGATTTGTCTATTATGAAGAAAGCCAAACTGGTTTCCTGAAATGGATTTGTCCAATATGGGTTTTAATTTGATCGTTTCCACCTTGGAGATGGTCTTATAAACCAAGTTGCTGAGGGATATAGGCCTGAAGTCATCAACCAAAAGTGGCTTGTCACATTTTGGTATGAGGGTGATAAAAGTGGAATTAAGGGCACCTGATACCCTACCCTCTAACTAAGACTGATCTACAGCCCTAATAATTTCAAGACCAACCAGATCAAAGAAATGGAGGAAGAATTCTATAGGCCAACTGTCAAGGCTGAGACTTTTGTCTTTTTTGAAGCCTTTAAGCAAACTTTCAATTTTAGCGTGTGTAAAATCAGCCTCAAAACACTCTTTTTCATCCTCTTTCACAAAGGTAGGGAAAAGTCTAATGACTTTGAGTTGGTACTCAATATTAGTGCCACCATCATCTTTAAACAAATCTAAAAAGTGAAATGCACCCAAACGCTTAAGTTGTGTTTCATCCTCAATCAGTTCACCATTTGGTTTTGCAGGGCCCAAATATATTTATATTTCCTTCTAGCAGATGCATAAGAGTGGAAGAATTTGGTGTTTGCATCACCCTCATTTATCCAGTCAACTCTGCTTTTGAGTTTCCAAGTAAGGACCTAATGGGACAACAATAACTCCTTCCTAGCCTTCAGTCGAGAGAGCTCAGTAACTTCAATATCAGTTAGGATACCAGAGATCTGAGAAGTAAGGAGATTATGAATGGCTAAGTCAATCTCTTTAGCCTCTTTGGCCTTAACCAGGATCATCCTTTTTCCCATTCCTTTGCCGTGCCCTTGATTCTCTTAAGTTTAAAGGTGAGAGCTTCCATAGGGTCTAATGTAGGGTGAACTTGAGCGACCCAAGATGAGTTGACAATATCACATAAATATTTTCCCATAAGCCTGACCCTATTTAACTTGAAAGGATAAAGATGGCAGGTAGGCATAAAGTTCCACTCTAGACAAACATGATAGTGATTAGAGATCTTCGGGGGGTGGATCCAGGATTTGTAGTGATTCAATGCAGGAAGGAGATGGAATGGTGCCATAAATCTATCAAGTATTTTTCTAACTCCCTCATGGCCCACACGACCATTCCTCCAAGTAGGGCTAGCAAGGTGGGGGGCTGAGTCCACCATGTTAGTTGATTCCAAAAGATGGGGGAAGTAGTTCACCATGTGATCAATGCGGGCTTTATTACCCCAAATTTTGGCATCAGAGAGGGTAATGTTTAAGTCCCTAGCTAAAATGAGATTAGGATAGTACAAAATGCCCCCTATCAAAATATTGTCCTAGAAGAAGGCTCCATTAGAGTAGGTCCCATAGAAGTTCATAATGGAGAATACATAAGCAAGTCCCTTTAATACAGCCTTGACTAAGATGCTAGCAAAGGAGTGAAAATACTTGCAACGAGTGAGGTGGAGGTTCCAACCTATGAGAAGTCCCCCTGAGATGTCATGGGATTCAAGAGCACAAAATTACCATCCTGGCCTCATCTTAGAAAACAAACGAAGGGAAGAATAGTGGTCACACATAGTTTCTTGTATCAAAATCATGTCAAGGTTCAAGGAGGAGAACAGTGTCCTCAGGGATTTTTGTTTAGTAAGCCCCCAAACCCGCGACTATTCATAGAGATAATCCTCATAGGTCAACCTAATCTACAGGTGATAGTGCTCTAAGTTCCTGATGGGCAAGTTTAGGGATCTAGCTGCTTCTTTGATCCTTGCAGAGAGAGGAGTATAGAGACTAGAGGGGCTAGTCTCATCAGAAGAAGCAGAAGAGAGTTTATTTTTCCTGGATTTCTGGATTGTGACATTTTCAAACCTGATCGAATCCAATGGGAGAGCAATGTTGGCAGGGGTATTGGGTAAGTGAGTTGCACAGCACAGCAGAGGCTGTGCAAGCTCACACACCACCGCGAAGGTCCACAACAGTGTGATAGGCGAAAGAATAACCGTTTTTGGAATTCTTTATGCAATTTTCTACCGATTGACCACATTTTGTGGTCATAGGTCACTAGTTTGTTAGAAGTTAGTTAGAAGTGGACCTTGGATGTAAAGGCACAATCCTGTATATAGAGTTAGAATCTCAATTGATGAGAGAGACCATGGATGAAATAGATCATGCGATCAGTCCTTTTTGTGACCCAAGGTGTGTCCTTGTCGATTCATTTTGTCTTTGAGAAATTTTGGCTTTGTCTATGTGTTGCAGTTGCAAATGTTTTCCCAAATTAAAAAAAAAAAATTTGAACCCCCTTTGATTTTATATTGCCTAAAATTGTTTGAATTCATGAACTCTTTTTTGTTTTTCTGCTATTACAAGTTTGGACTGTTTCGAGGTCAACTGTTTTCATGCTTTTCGGAAAACTACGTTTACTTGCCAATGTGTTGGACTGTAGAGTTTAAGGTTGATTTGGGGTTGATGATGTCTTTTGATCTAAGTGGTTTCCTCTTTGCTTTCAGAAGTCTGTTTCTGTTTGAATCGAAGTTTTAGTTCTCTTTGCAGCCGATGTGTCAGAGATGAAACAAACTTTTTTTTATCGCTGCACCGACGAAGTCTTTTGAACTTAGTTTTTTCTGTTTGGGTTTTTGGAAGTCAGTTGAATAGTAAGTCGAGGCCATAGTCCTCTACACAGCTACCGTTGCAGAAGCTAAATCTTGAACATCCTGATGGTTAGTTTTGATTTCCGCCGATGCCTTGATTCTTTTGACTAACTTTTACTTTGCGATGTTTTATTTTTCGTCATCGGAGCGGTGCTGTTGAGTCATCGAAACATCAGTATTTTGTGTCGCTGACATGGCATCAACATTAAATCTTTGGTTGCCAATATATAGCCTTCGAAGCTTCAGATTTCCTTTTTTTCTTGTTGTTGCGGAATGCGTTGTCTGTCCATTTGCCACCGTTGCGGCTGCGTATTGATTTGTCCTGCCGATGCTTTATGATTAGTCTTTCTGATTTCTGATGCCTGGACGGCAGCGGTCTTTGTTCATTTTTTTCCAACGTTTATTTTCGTCCTGGAGCATTTAGTCTATATGATATCCGCCATTGCAGCATCCTAGTGAACTAACCATCCGACGTATAAAGTTTCCGTTTGCTGATGAATTTTTGTTTTGGACTTTTGCTTGGTATTTATCCCGCTAGTAAAGGTTTTCCTACCTTTCCCATGAGATTTTATTCTATTTTTGATGTTGGTGACTTTATGTTTCTCCATGTTTTCATTAGAAGATGTCATTTTGGTCAAGATGCGGTTGGGATCAAGATAAGGAGTCTTTTTTCAGGCTTATAGTTTTTAGTTTCGACAGTGGTTTAGCGGAGTTCAAGAGACTCAGTTGTTAGGATTTTCTATGCATTATCATGTTTTCTTTTCATGCATTTATGTTGTTAAACCCTAAAACGGTCTAAATCTGCTATTTGCAGGACATGATGATCACTGCGAAGTAGAAGGGAGGCAGCGTGGAAAGAAGTGGTAGAATGAAGAAGCAGAAATAGAGAGAAGAAGAAGAAAGTCGGGTCTAAGATCAATAGGATTTAGCAAGAGACCAACGGAGTACTGAGCATAATAAATAGAGGCCCAGGATGGGAAAAGGTCGGCAGTTACTAAGCCAGACCCTTTTCCTAAAATTTCTCTTAAATCATAAATTTGAAATGTAATGTTTGTCTGAGTCATGAGCACTCACAAAATGACAAAACTATGAGATTAAGCAGTTGGGGAGCCCAAAGGTCACCTGGTGGGGCAACCTAAAGGTTTTTTTTTTTTTTATAAATATAGGAAAGTTAGAGGGAATAAGGACTTTTTCCCAGTGAGACTTGTGAGAACATGTTGTAAGAGGAACTATTTCATTTTACAATAGATAATTACAATTTTGCCTATTGGAGAAGCTTTGGTGGAATGTTCAAATGCTATGAAATGGATGTTGTTGAAGGGGAATATTTCGTTTTCAGCCTTTTTTCCATTAACTGTGAGATCGTTCTAACTTGTTGAACCTATGTTCTTGTATGAATGATCTCTGGTTTACTTTATGAAAATTTCCACTATGAGTAATGAATGCTGTTCATAAACAATTGGCTATCTGGTTGTCCAAATATCTTTAAATGTTCATGTGTTTTGAAAGAAGTATCAACTATCTGTGATTTTTCATAATGCATGTACAAAATACATTACTCATTAATGAATGATAATCTTGCTCCCTAGGGATAGGTTAGGTAGTTAGTTTTAATTTCTTGCTATGTGTGATTTAGATGCGAGAGAGTTTAAGACGAGAGGTAAGAACATGCGCATCACATTGTGACCGCTCCTCGTACTCTTGATCAATCTGAATTTTAGGTAGGCACTTGCATATCATACTTAAAACTAAAAACATAAAAATATACACAATGGACCGGGACGCAACCAGTAAATTTTTATTTTTATTTTTGTTACTTAACCTACGGTAGCCGGATCGTAAACCGGATGGATTCCCCATACCAAACAGTCACGGGCTAGTTGGGAACGTTGACTGGGGAGAATCCCTTGCTGTTGTTGCCTACGATTTTCTAGGCCTCAATAGTTTTTGGCACTAGAAGGAGGGCCACCGGTGCATGGCTGGCCGAGGAAACCCATTCCCTCGAAATTACTCCATGAGTGATAGTTCATAAAGCAGTTCATTTCCTAATCTGATTCCTGAAGAGAAGTGGAAGGAACACTTGTATTCTGTTGATAACAAAGTTGTTAATGATCTGAGAAGACATACCAGGGCTTATGTGAAAAGTATTGGAGGGTTACTGATTATCCCCGATTTACCCAGAAGAGAGTATAAGAAAAAAACCGTCCTATATTGGAAGACTCAGTGCTAGTTGGAGATTTGGAAGAACTTGTAGAAACAACCTTGCAGGAAGTTGTGCAGCCTTTGAATCAAATAGGCCCAAACACACCTTACTGTTCACCTGTTCATTCAACACCTCACTCTCCACCCAGACTCATGGCAGGCGTAAACAAAAATCAACCCCCCAACCCACCAAATCCACCACCTGCTTGGAAAGTCAAATCACCTATAAACCTAGCACCTCCTTTGCATGACTTACCTCAGGATTTTGAGAAGATGCTGCCCAAGTTTGACCCAAATGAGAAGATATTAGTATATGATCCCTTGCAAAGTTTCTACTTAGCCATAGAAGGACTAAAGGTTGGAGAACACGAAGATGTAGTCTGCAGACTTTTTCCACATACCCTTAAAGGAGCAGCAGCCTCATGGTATTTTGGTCTGCCTGCAAACTCAATCCCAGACTTGGATACTTTTGAAAGGATATTTAGAAGCAAATACACAACCCAGAAGACTCATGCAGCTCTCATGAAAGGACTGTGTCCTTTAAAGAAAGAGAGAAAAGAAAAGGTGCATAGTTTCACCCAAAGGTTTTCCGCTTACCTTAAGAATTTTTCTAAAACTGATAAGCCCTCAGATAAAGTTCTGATTGAGTATTATATTTCAGCTCTAGGGCCTGATTTGGCCATGTTTGCCAAGATGAAATCCAAACCTATGCTATCAGAAACTTATGAAGAAGCCGAGAGAGTGGAAGCTGAGAGCGAGAGCATTGAAGATTATCCTGAGCAGTCGAGAGAAAAAAATGTTGGTAAGAAAACTTTGTTATTTACTAAGCCTAAGGAGGAGCAGTCTCATGATTTTGAAGGGGTGGTAGAGATGATGCAGAAGCTTTCAAACATAATAATAGATTTGGAGAAGGAAAAGGAAACTCAGAAAGCATATAAGCCTTACTACAAGATAAGAGAGGAAAAAAATCAGTCTAAACCTCCTCCACATAGTCCTGCATCAATGAACTTAATAGAGGTGGGTATGGACAACTTTTGCACATTTCATCAACTGCCCCATTCTGAAAAAAATTGCCCCCAATGGATCAATTCAATGACATTGGTGATGAATCAATGGTTGGATTCCAAAATAATAGAGGTTGATGATGAAGAAGAAAAAGATAATAAACAACCCACAGAAAAAGAGGACGAAGATGCCATGGTTTTATGGGACTGTGTTTTGATGTTTGATACTGAAGAAGAAAGTCCACTAAAACAAGAAGAAACAACGGAAACTAATGTGGCAATGAGAAGTCAGGGCTTGATAAAGAGGGATAGTTTACTTCCAAAGATTAAGGGACTTCAAAAGAATGTAAAGAAAAGAAAAACACCACATCAGATAAAATTCTTGAGTTTACCATTACCAGTCAAAATCGAAAGCAAATCAACATGCCGACTAAGCCCATTGAAGAAAAGATAAATAATGTAAAAATGAATCTCACAAAACATAAGATGGAGTATGACGTTGTGGAAGATATCAAAAAGGTAAAGGAAAATATTTCACTATTTGAGATGTGCAATGTGCCACGGTAGAAAGAAAAATTGTTAAAAGTGTTACCACCTAAGTTGTACTTAGTGTTTTTTATCAAGTGAGCCTGGTGAAATAGACAGGGTTAACTTGTTCAGACTGCAAAAGACCTTTGGAAGTACTTCTGGGAAGTGCTTGTTGTACTATATCACATGTTCATACCCCATGGGGGAATTGTAATAAATGTTCTAGCATGATAGTGTCTGTAAAAGACTCGGTCTCTTAGACTTCATTTGTCAATCCGATCATCCCAGGGTGTTTTTTCCCTTGGATATTATTGGTTGTTGAACAAACGACTGATAATTTCTGAGTTTTTCACTCCATACCTCCAAAGTTGGGGTGGTTGGCTTGGAATTTATGCCTATTGAGGTTATTAGA
>LPNX010790478.1:31457-48057 GCA_001517045.1 Pseudotsuga menziesii | reverse complement strand
ATCTATTTAATAGATTGCTTTAGAACATATAGCTTCTTGAAGGATTTACCTTGCGACTATAACCTATTATACCTTCATTTGTACTGCAATGCTAATCACAACCACGACATATACTTCATGCTCATACATACATTGCATTCTAAAACTTACATATATATACTTCATTTTCGATGGACTAGTACTAATATGCAGCTTCGTCTATCATTCTATACTTTTCTGTAATCATACCCCAACATAAAATGACTTACGATCCTTTAGTTGAGAGGGTTCTTTTACTTAATAACTATAACATACCCCATACATAGTATTCATCATTCATTTATGCCAACACCGCTTCATACAAACATGATTTCATACTTCACTCTAATAGGTGTAAGCAAGAAAGCGAATATTCCTTAAATCATGTGAGGACCAATAACTTAAGCAATTCATGAATCAAAGCACACAAAATAAGACAAATTCATGAATCAAAGCACACATAATAGAAAATAATACGAATTCATGAATCAAAGCACACATAATACAAAATAAGACTAGACATCAATGTACGTGGTTCGCCCCAAACCAGGGGTTACGTCCACCAAACCTGTTTATGTAATATTCAAATGAGTAAAAGAATTACAATTTCGCAGCATCATTGCTTTCCATGCTATTCTCAGTGTCCCTCTCTGGGAGAGCATTTCCAACTATTCCCAATTCCGCTTGATGAGGAGCTTACATCTCCTGAATTTTATTGGAAGCAAATGTCACAAGGTTTTAAACCTTTTACTAGTTGCGTCACGGGTTTCAATGATGGATTAATGGTTATGGTAGCAAACGAGTCATGACCGAGAATTCTCACACTCTAAAATGAAGTAGCACTACTTGAATGTGCAAGCTAGCCACCTAGGCATAGTATGTCCACAAATTAAGAATGTAAATGGTTCCTGATTCAGTCGAGGAAATAACCTAATCATTTAGAAAACTGGGTAGGTACTCAGGACATCAGTTGAAAGCGTGGTGCTTCATTTTTTTTCCTTTCAGCAGAACAGTCATGAAACCGGCCTTATAAACGGATATCTCTATAGTGCAGTAAAAATTCAATCAACTATCAGATATGATTTGGAGTATGTTTATAAGTACAAGCTACCTCATAGCGAAGTTTGACAAACCATAAGGAAACTACAGTCAACGCTGGAATAAAACCAAAGACAGGACTTAAGCAAGAGTATGAATGCGCCAGCCAAAGCTACACCCAGGCTCCAGGATCCAATATTCACAAATCCTCGTAAACCACCAAAAACAAACCCTAAACATTGTAAACATCAGAAAAATAAAAGCGCAGGCGCCGAGCAACATCATAGTTTGTTCTTTCTGAAAACTATGTTCTTGATGCGGGGGGGAAATGGGAATCTTCATAGAAGGTTGACGCATATAAAGTATAAAATCAAGACCATGGCAATGTTTCGACCTTAGAGTGCAGGAAAAGATCCCAACGATCTTCAGAAATGAAAATACGGAGTCCAATACAATCTTTCATGGACCGGTCGTTGGTCATTAACATAAAAAGAAACATTCAAAAGTATCCAGATCGAACACACCCATAAGGGGGTTCACGGGCCCTCAACTACAATTTGAAATGAAGGCATGAAGAACAGAATGTACCTGATCATTCAATCATTGAACAATAAGATGCCAGTAACTCTCACCTTTGATGAGCCATTTTGATAGCTCTCTTAAAGAGGCAGGAGCTGAGACGTGGCCCCTTCTGGTAGCTTAAAAAAACAGGCAGTAAAGATCCTTCCTTCTAAAATGTCACCCTGCATATGATATCTCTCCTCACTGAGATAATGAATTGGTGGTTTTCACCCTAGCTGAGCGCCCCTCTAAAATAATTTCAAACCTATAAATAACAGAAAAAGGGAAACGATCTTTCTCCACTATGCGCCAGGTTCGCCCAATTCAAGGCATAAATTCTGCTCCATCTTTGTCGAGGTAGTCCCCCCCTTAGATTTGGCTGTCAAGTAATTATTCTCAGGGCCATGCATCCAATCCCCGGCTATTTTTCTGCCTTATTAATAAAATATTCTCCTTTAACTAATAATTATATGTGATGCCCGCTTAAGAAAATATTCTCCGAGAGGGTAATTAAAACCATGACTTTTATTTGTCAACAAAAAGGACAAATCTCCTTATCTTAGGTATTTGTACGCTAACCATAAGGATTATTCCTATGTAATAATTAGATGGGGTATGCCCATGATGATAAATTATCTATAAGGAGGCTATGGCCTAATAGCCCTTAGATAATTGACCCCTTTCTTTAAATCTTTTAACTTTACTCTTAACTCTTTTTATGCCACTTAAAAGGATTGCAAATTTCTCCATAATAAGATTAAGTATTGAAATGTAGTGTCATACCAGGAGTCCCTTATAAGGCCTGACCTTACCGTCATAAACCAAATGCTACGTAAGACTACGGTATTGATTATGGTTCTTTTACTATTCACTTTTAGGCCCGGGTAGGGCTTAGTTAGCCTTTTGTTAAGTTGTTTCATTGCATTATGTCTCCTAAGTATTTTCACTTAGGTGGTTAACTTTTATAAGCTGCAAGGTGTTGTCTTGGTGGGGCCTTAGCCTTGAGCTCCTCACCAAGACGAGTACAATAACATGCGAATTTACAAATTATTCTAGGTCATATGAGAGGGACATTACATCCTTCCCCCCTAAAAAAAAATAACACCGTCCTCGGTGTTTCTTGTTTCTTAGACAACACTTTCATTCTTCTCTCGAGTCATCTCTTCTTGCTTCTCCTTGCTCGGATCTCTTTCATTTTTTTCTAATCCTTGCAAGTTCGTAGGACCTGCAGTTTTCCTGTAACATAAAATTGGGTCTACCCAAATTTTACATAGGTAAGAGTTAATTCATCATGAATCATAAATAGCAGCTCTTTTACAGCATCGTAACTACAATTTAATCTTTTTCAGTAATTCAAGTCCATAATCACAATTCAACTTAAACCAAAAGTCAGAGGTTCTTTTGCATTGTAGCAATCTGCAATTTTTCTAGCATTCATTGGTGCTGTAATATCCAATTATTTCCATAATGCAATTGATATATCAATAAAATATGATTACTAGCACCAGCATTGAGACAATGTAGAAATCCAATTATACAATTGTCATAATCCGCAGTGGTTCCAATATACCTTTCAATTCCACTTGTGAATAAATGAACATATTACTTCATAGGTACAAGTTTAGCTATAAAGCACATACCTTTTCCAGCATTATTCTTTTTCTTGGATGTCCTCCACCCCAGCACATCAAGTGCTAACAGTACTCCAAGTACCAATTCGAGCCACCCAACACAAGGACGATACCAACCCTTCGTGTATCTCCTTTTGTGCTATTCAGGGTGCTTATCATTATTCTTTTCTCTCGATGTTCCTCCATCCAAGCACACCAAGTGCTAACAGTACTCCCAGTACCGATTCAAGCCACCCAACACAAGGATGATACCCTCGTATCTCTTTTTGTGCTCTTCAGGGTGCTTCACCAAGCTGAGGCATTCTATTCTCGCACACCCCCACAGCGCCTAGAGGTTATTCTCTTCACCGAGTCCCCCACTCATGTGAAAGTCCTCTAATGTGTGCAGAATGAATCTTAACCAAAATTTCCTACATCTAGGCGTCCCCAGAATGCATAGTGGTCCCTCGCTGGCCCGAGGGAAAACAAGGTAGCTTTCCACCACTACCTTCATCACCACTTCCTCGTGGTGACAAATTTATGCACATGAGATCTTTCTCATGTCTTCATAACTCTTTAGGAGCTTTAACATTCCTCAGGGCCACAATTTCCCCTGCCTGTAATCAATCCATAGGTGGTCAGTTTATCATTTTATTCATTCAAAGAGCATCAAAATTTTAGCATAAGTTATGCCTTACTTCATCTTTCATTCATCGGATAAGAGCCTTTTAACACCAGAATTGACAAGAAGGCATTTACAAGAAGCCACAACCTAACAATTAAAATGAGAGCATCATATCTTAGTATATTTACTTTAGCTACAAGCATCATATCCCAACATATTTACTTTAGCCACAAGCATCATATCTAAACATATTTACTTCAGCCACAAACTAACAATTAAAATGAGAGCATCATATCTCAACATATTTACTTCAGCAACAGAATAAAACTTAAAATGAGAGCATCTCATCACAAAATCAGCCATATCCGAATCGTATCAATGCAAAACACAATTATTGTTCTAGATCTTGGGAACAGTCGAAAACCCAACCATATATGATTGTAGTGATGGAAATCCAAATCCAATTATTGCATCATGGCATTCTATGGATCTAATCTCACATATATTCCTTTTACAAGTTTAATAACTTCAAATTTAAGTTTGTACGGGTGCATTCTATGGATCTAAGCATTGCACCACTGCATTCGATGGATCTAAACTTGAATATATGTAGTATACACGATTTAAGAATTTAATATTCAAGCTTTATATCCAAGGATTCTACATATTTAACCCTAGCTTCAACGCATAGTATTTCCATGCAAGCACAAAGAGGTAATTTGCAGAGTTTGAACACTCAAATAACAGACCTTGCACTACTCGCAAGATTTAAATCCTAAGTTAACGCAAATACAGGAAGCAAGCAGAAGTGGAATCACACATCAGAAAATGAATTGGACAACGACTCGTAGAGTTACCTCCACTCAAAATTTAGATAGTGTACGAGACAGATCTATTTCATTCCTTTACATATTCGTTGGGGATGACATACGGCATTGCACGGATGTATAATCTTTCCCTTCGCATATGCTTCCATCGAGGGTTATCTCCCCCTAAAACCTAGATATGGAATCTTCTTTTCCTCCCCAAATAAAGACGACCGCAAGCCATTCCAATTCTGACTATATACCAGATCAAACTCTTGTTGATATGTTATGCTGGCCATACCAAAACCTTAAAAACATCAACAAATTCAATTCATAGTTGTGCAATTAAACTATTTCTGCAAACTATGAATCGATTCAAACACTTCTTCAGACAGTCACTGAATTTACTGAAGACTCCATAGAGATGATTAAATCTTACAGCTTGGGACATATTGTTCATCACCGAGCAAATAATGTTGGTCCCAATTGTTATCGGTATCACATGACCCTTTTTAGTGAAAACATTACATAGGAAGCATACAAAAATGTGTAATATAAACACAGCAAGGGTTAAAACTTAAAAATGAGCTATTAGGGACAGATCAATTGCTGAGAAGAAACGATTTCCTTAAAAAATGTAGCACTCATAGAACTCATGCTGCATGATCCTTATTTAAAATTCTACGCTTTATTTCTCCATAAATAAAGGTCTTACGACTCTATGCGTTTGTATTGAAAGGGTTTGCTTCCGACATAGAACCCTCCTTACTCGTTTTAGATAAAAAAACAAAAGAGGTAACAGCTCTGCTAAGTTTCTCCTTCACCCAACATAGATGTTTATAATAAATAATCATATAAACAATGATTTCTAAGTTAATCGATCACAGATGCATATCATAGAATCAAGAAGGGACATACTTGAAACTGGGAAATGGATTTCCAGTGCCGTTGCTGGTTCAAATAGCGTGTCTAGGGTAAAAATAAAAATAAATCAATAAACCCAAAAGAAACTTGTACACACTGTTTAAGAATATAAAACCTCAAGTTTCTTCAGTTCCAAAACAATCTACAAAATAAAACACACATAGTCTTGAAATCGACATATGGAGTTCAGAAACAAATCAATGCACACGCATGCTTTGAAATCAATTAATGGAGTTCATAATCATGTAGATCCACCATATATGCACACACAGTCTTTGAGGAATTCAATGTAGGCCTAATAAAGTGCAGGATTTAAAGAAAAATAACTTATCATAAAATAGTATTTTAAAACATACCTACGGTTTTTACAAGAGTTTCTAAGATCTTCAATCCTTCCTATGGATCGCAGTGTAAAATAAAATATAAGGTGCTATGGTTTTAAGAATATAGAAATGTCTTCCTTGGTCCTATGAATTTCAGGTATAACAAAACAATTATACTCACCACTCAGCGTTGGATGGTTTGATTTTACCTTTAGATCAACATCCCATCTTACACCATATGGCAAGACATGAATACACTAAATCTCCATCAACACTAGTGACCTCGTGGAGTTCATTCCGCCTTCCTTGGGATTTCATTTCCCTTTCCCTCCTCTATGAACTGTTCTGCAAGGACGAAACTAGGAGAGAGTACAAAACGCAGCGATTTCTTCCAAATGTAATTGTGAAAAACAATCTTGTTAGCCCATTTTTAAAGGTCTAGTGTTGTAGCTGGCTCTGATACCATATGTAGTGTCCCCAACTGTACAGTAAGCATAATCGTCCTATCAAGATATCTTGTACCGACTTGCAGACGCTCCTCTAGAATACAGTTTTAGTATATATATATATATCGGATTTTACATAACCATGACTCATACGCTTAAAAGAGAAACATAATCTATGATAACAAAAACCTTGATGTCATTTCATCTATTTAATAGATTGCTTTAGAACATATAGCTTCTCGAAGGATTTACCTTGCGACTATAACCTATTATACCTTCATTTGTACTTGATGCTAATCACAACCATTACATATACTTCATGCTCATACATACATTGCATTCTAAAACTTACATATATATACTTCCTTTTCGATGGAATAGTACTTATATGCGGCTTCGTCTATCATTCTGTACTTTTCTGTAATCATACCCCAACATAAAATGACTTACGATCCTTTAGTTGAGGGGTCTTTTACTTAATAACTATAACATACCCCAGAGAAAAGTTACTAAATTTCTTTTTAAAAATAGGTTATTCCTTCGGTGATATGACACTAAAAATATTGTCAAAATAATCACAAAAAGTGTGTCGGTTGAAATATGAGAAGAAACTTATTATCTCGGAATCGCCATAAGTCAATACATATCAAACTCAACCATTGGGAGATGAGGTGGCTCTTTTTATTTTCAAACATTTATGTTCCAACCACCAAGATATTAGTCTCAAACTTTGCATGGTATTATCAAGTATTATAATTCGTACACAGAAGTAGATGGATAATCACTGAGAAACTCATACATAGTATTCATCATTCATTTATGCCAACACTGCTTCATTAGTTTAATTATCTCAGTGTGCTGACTTATATTTCTATCCTGACAAACACGATTTCATACTTCACTCTAATAGGTGTAAGCAAGAAAGCGAATATTCCTTAAATCATGTGAGGACCAATAACTTAAGCAATTCATGAATCAAAGCACACAAAATAAGATGAATTCATGAATGAAATCCAACATAATACAAAATAATACGAATTCATGAATCAAAGCAGACATAATACAAAATAAGACGAGACATCAATATACGTGGTTCCCCCCTAACTAGGGGTTACGTCCACAAAACCTGTTTATGTAATATTCAAATCAGTAAAAGAATTACAATTTTGCAGCATCATTGCTTGCCATGCTATTCTCAGTGTCCCTCTCTCAGAGAGCATTTCTAACTATTCCTAATTCCACTTGATGAGGAGCTTACATCTCCTGAATTTTATTGGAAGCAAATGGCACAATGTTTTAAACCTTTTACTAGTTGGGCCACGGGTTTCAATGATGGATTAATGGTTCTTGCAGCAAACAAGTCATGACTGGGAATTCTCACACTCCAAAATGAAGTAGCACTACTTGAATGTGCAAGCTAGCCACCCAGCCATAGTATGTCCACAAATTAAGAATGTAAATGGTTCCTGATTCAGTCGAGGAAATAACCTAATCATTTAGAAAACTGGGCAGGTACTCAGTACATCAGTTGAAAGCATGGTGCTTCATTTTTTTTTCCTTTCAGTAGAACAATCATGAAACCGGCCTTATAAACGGATATCTCTATAGTGCAGTAAAAATTCAATCAACTATCAGATATGATTTGGAGTATGTTTATAAGTACAAGCTACCTCATAGCAAAGTTTGACAAACCATAAGGAAACTACAGTCAACGCTGGAATAAAACCAAAGACAGGACTTAAGCAAGAGTATGAATGTGCCAGCCAAAGCTACACCTAGGCTCCAGGATCCAATATTCACAGATCCTCGTAAACCCCCAAAAACAAACCCTAAACATTGTAAACATCAGAAAAATAAAAGCGTAGGCGCTGAGCAACATCATATTTTGTTCTTTCTGAAAACTTTGTTCTTGATGCGGGGGGGAAATGTCAATCTTCATAGAAGGATGACGCATATCAAGTTGAAAATCAAGACCATGGCAATGTTTCGACCTTAGAGTGGGTGAATGCAGGAAAAGATCCCAACGATCTTCAGAAATGAAAATACGCAGTCCAGTACAATCTTTCGTGGACCGGTCGTTGGTCATTAACATAAAAAGACACATTCAAAAGTATCCAGATCGAACACACCCATAAGGGGGTTCATTGGCCCTCAACTACGATTTGAAATGAAGGCATGGAGAACATAACGTACCTGATCATTCGATCATTGAACAATAAGATGCCAATAACTCTCACCTTCGACGAGCCATTTTGATAGCTCTCTTAAAGAGGCAGGAGCTGAGACATGGCCCCTTCTGGTAGCTTAAAAACACAGGCAGTAAAGATCCTACCTTCTAAAATGTCACCCTGCATATGATATCTCTCCTCACTGAGATAACGAACTGGTGGTTTTCACCCTAGCTGAGCGCCCCTCTAAAATAATTTCAAACCTATAAATAACAGAAAAGGGGAAACGGTCTTTCTCCACTATGCGCCAAGTTCCCCCAATTCAAGGCATAAATTCTGCCGCCCATCTTTACCGAGGTAGTCCCCCCCTTAGATTTGGCTGTCATGTAATTTTTCTCAGGGGCATGCATCCAATCCCTGGCTATTCTTTTGCCTTATTAATAAAATATTCTCCTTTAACTAATAATTATATGTGATGCCCGCTTAAGAAAATATTGTCCGAGAGGGTAATTAAAACCATGAATTTTATTTGTCAACAAAAAGGACAAATCTCCTTATCTTAGGTATTTGTACACTAACCATAAGGATTATTCCTATGTAATTATTAGATGGGGTATGCTCATGATGATAAATTATCTATAAGGAGGCTATGGCCTAATAGCCCTTAGATAATTAACCCCTTTCTTTAAATCTTTTAACTTTACTCTTAACTCTTTTTATGCCACTTAAAAGGATTGCAACTTTCTCCATAATAGGATTAAGTACCAAAATGTAGTGTCATACCAGGAGTCCCTTATAATGCCTGACCTTACTGTCATAAACCAAATGCTACGTAATACTACGGTATTGATTATGGTTCTTTTACTATTCACTTTTAGCGCCGGGTAGGGTTTAGTTAGCCTTTTGTTAAGTTGTTTCATTGCATTATGTCTCCTAAGTATTTTCACTTAGGTGGTTAACTTTTATAAGTTGCAAGGTGTTGTCTTGGTGGGGCCTTAGCCTTGAGCTCCTCACCCAAACGAGTACAATAACATGCGAATTTACAAATTATTCTAGGTCATATGAGAGGGACATTACATGCACCTTTCTCTTTTGTTTACGCATTTCATTACTTGCGATGTGATTAGATGTATAGTGTGTTGATAGCCTTGGTCGTCGATAACCTGCTACTAGTTATTACGTTTCCTATCGCCTTGTTTTTTTTTAACTTGGTAAGTGTTGTTATCATCAATTTAGCCATTACAACTAAATTTCCTGTACATTGATTATTCTTCATTATGGTCTTAAATTCGTCATTTTTAGATGTCATCAATATATTTTCGGGCTATGTATATTTTTACTATATATTCTATTTTAACATTTCTTATGTTCTTTTATTGGAAGGTTATCAATGGTTTGAACACTGAGCTTTGGATTGATAACTCGAGAGATTTACATGGCATACTTTGTATGCCATGGTGCTTAATCCTAAACACCTTGACACTATTGTATTAGACCCTAAGTTCTAAACCTATAGACTAAACTTTATCTACATTCCTAAGCAAAAGTCTTAAACATGAACTAGCGCAACCTATGGCTAATTATTATCGTAATGCTATCATAGTGCAAGATTTGTAATGTGACAACGTTAATGTTTAACGTTTAGGGTGACATAGTATATGGTATAAACCACATGTTCCAGGGTTTAAGCGATGGTATGAAGGGTGGTGATAATCGATACTTTGTACCAAGTCGTGACTGTGGGAGTGGCTTTGTGGAAACGTTAAAGGACTCCAACCTGGTGCATTTGATGCTTGCGCAAAAGTGTGATAGCCTTTCCCTTAGGATTGGATCATGATGGACGTGTATTACATTTGACATTTGGGGTTTCATTGTTTGGATCTATATAGAGGTATGGCCATGGAGGCGACTTCCCGCTTGTGAAGGTAAGCCCGCATGAAATCCTAGGCCTGCATATTAATTTGGTTTACGGTTTAAGAAATGGCATACTCCTCATCCCCATTTTATTGTTTCTTGCAGGTGCCGAAAGGGATGGAGGGCAGCATGGCTACAGCACAATTGGCTCCCAGCGTTTCATTCATGGCCATGGTAATCCTGCTCATCGAGTTAATGCTTGTCACCCTTCAATCTTCTGGGAGAGCTATGTTTTGCATGGTTGTTTTGGCTGGGGCTTGATGCTGTAGCGAAATCGATTTTGCCTTCAGGCTTTGAGTATAGACTTGGTTATTTTCAATGTTGAGGCGGTATGCCGTGAATTGCTTCTTAGGCCATTCAGCTATGTGTAATGTTCATTTTTGGTTATGTAAAACATTAATGTTATGGTTTTGGGATTTTAAAACCATGGGCTGCACCATTGCAAGCAATGGTGCCATAGCCCATTGGTACGACTGTGTAAAACCTTGCTCTCAGCCTTTAATGGCGACTATGTATAGACTTTTACGAAAATCTATGCAAATATATGTAAGCATTGGTTTTTTTATTATTTGTAAAGGTTTATGGTGTATGCGATTCCCTCATGTGTTTTTATTTAACTCTGTATTTTAAATGGGGTTTTTAATGGACAGAGGCATACACCTTACCGGATGCTCTATGTGTAAATGTTGTTTATTAGTTTGATAAATGTAATAAATCGATAGTGTGGGTAAAATTCATGCCTTCAATGCCATGAGCCTTCCCACGGTGTTGCTGTAGCTTGTAATTTCATTGCTTACGGCATCTGGTTCTTATGTGATATTTGGACTATGTTTTAAATCGTTGTTTGACCTTGGTCATGACTTATGTGAGCACTATGTATTAAAATGTTAGTGGGGTTCGTGGAGGCCAGGATATGTAGACCCTCGATGGAACTCGTTGTTTTTAAATAACTTGGACTTTGTATTAAAATATTTAGCGGCCGAGGCCATGCTATAGCTAGAGACTTATGACCTCTCTGCTATCATAGGAATTTTAATTATATGGCAATGGTGTGAGTCATGGCATGTGTGATTAAACATATGAGCTGCATTGTTTTGGGCCAGGGCGATTTACAACTGGGAAATATTTTATAAGAAATAATAGAAATGATAATAGGAATTTACTTTATGGATTTGGTTATGCGTTTGATTATGGTGATCATTTATGTTACGGTTCTTATTGTGGATTTTAATTCTATTTAAGAAATGAAATTGTAACCTATGCAGGTCCATACCATGACCACTGTTTATTTAAATATGACCTCTGTTTATTAATACAGAGTTGTATGAATGTTACTTGATGAAACTTTTAGATGGATATTTAAAATGGATCTTATATGGGACTATTTAAAAAATATAATGTATGTGAATTGTGGTGTTTTAATATGAATGTTAATACTGTAGGTTTTATAGCAGAGTCTTGATGAGGAGCACATGGATGGTCACGGTATCCCTCTAATTATTATTAATGATGTTTTATTTATGTGGGATATTTTTAATGTAATTTGTAATATGATTACAACCCTTGAAAGGTCTTGGATGGGTTATTTATTTTTTTTAGAAATAAATGCATAGATAGTTTTTATAGAGATTTATACCTGATAGCCTTACTTATATGTATATATAATTATTTTATAAAATAGTTTTGGTGATCAGTAATACCCTAGGGTGTCTATATAATATATTTACTTCTTTAAACTTACTCCTACGGTTAAATCTAGTATAATATGAAACACATATCTCTACTGAAAAATGTAATATGTCACTAGAGATATAAGTATTAGGTGAACATTTAAATAGTAGATCTAGATTTACCTAGTCTATAGTATTAATTTCTCAGTATGACAATGAATGCAGAACAAAATTTTTAAAGATGGGAACCTAGCTATATGCAGCCTATGATAGTATTTCTCATCTTAGGAATATTGAAGAGAAATAAAGACTCTAGCAAAAATATAGGCAGAACCTCAATTACCTAGGGTTAGTAAATTTATATAGAAACGTTTACATAAAGAAGCCAGAATTATACCCTAGAAATGAACTTTGACATACAAGGAATTCATACCTGTGATTTATCTTCCTGAAGATCCTTTAATGATTGAACCTATACAATTTTCAAATAACCAGCATTATCAATTTAAGACCAATCTGACCTCTAATTTTGATGACCAAATCACTTGGGAACTACCACGTTCCTCCCAACCATGACTGGGAACTGTTCCTGGTTCTAATCTGGATCCCCCCAAGCTAGACTCCAACATGCAAGTAGCTTAGAGCTCCTAAGGTAGGGTTTCTTATCTCGTATTCATATTCTGAATCAGTCCTCTTTTCTTTGCAGGAGAAAGTTCTCCAAGAAAGCACTTGAGAGCAAAAACATGCAGAATAATAATTCTCAAAAAGAAAAAACAGAACCCTAAGCCTTTGGTTGGCTTGAGTCTTTATAGGCAGAATTTTTAGTCAAAGGGGTAGTTAAATCAAGAAATACTTGATTTCTTGATTTAACCCTTTTTAATTACTGGGGTAATTTTCAATTCTTAACCTAAGAACTTTTAACTAGTTCCTAGTTAGTCTTTCATAGTTATTTCACTATTTATTAGTCATTAAATAATAAATAATAATTGATGGAGCTTCTCTTCTTTCTTTATTCAATTATATAATTTATCATAATTAATTATTTACACATACTATGTATAAAATACGTAGTATTCAAATACTATGTTAACATTTGTCTTTGGGCATCATGTATCATGATTCCTAGACCTAACGATACTTCCTTATGAAGGTGAAGTATATAGATGGCTCAGATTTACTAGGCTAGGCAACTCTAAAAATCCTTGCATGTTGGATTTCCCTCATATAACATTGTATCCCTTTAGTACTTTGATGAGAATACATAATTCAAAATTTTTATTTAATCACTTATAAATAAGTATGATGATGATCAATATTTTTCTCGAGCCATTTTCACTTAGAAGATATTAAATTCTTTTCAGTAACACCTAGCACTTTCCAGAGCACATACTCAATGCCTATAGTAGGGAGTTACAAACATAGTGCAATTCCAGAGCTTTCACTCCACACTAAATGCTAGGATGTACTTGTATGATACACCTAGGGATACAATGGCGAAAGATACGATGCTCTAGATCTTATGCTCAACATCAACATGGAATGCTCCAGAGCTTATGCCCAACATTTTCAATTATATTTTCATGTGTTCCAGAGCTTTATGCTCAACACAAATAATCTCATTGATCATGCACTTCAGGGCCCATGCCCAACACAAAAAATTTCATTAATCATGTGCTTCATGGTCCACGCCAAGCACAAAACATATACATACATATATATTATAAAAAATTGGCTTACACCCAATATACAAAACAAATCATCATGTTCATATGCAGTGGGGTCTTTGACACAAAAATAAAACATCAATATAATCATCATGATCAATAAGCTCATGCCTGTAAACGGTAGGTCCAAAATTTAGGACATTACAAAAAATTAGGAAAAATAACTCCCTATTGTAATTGGAAGAGGAACTAGATGTTTAAACAATATTATCTCTTGAAAGATACCTTTGAATTAGTCATAAATGGAATAGTCGTTCCTCCCAACCAGAACCTAGAGTAGCCAAATCACTTTCTCTAGAACCCCTAAACCTGTTCGCTGAACCACAAGAACAAAATCCACTTATTGCACCATCTCTTACATTACCAGATTCAATCCCCATCCAATGCAATCCTCCTGCTTGCTAATGGGCGTACTATTATATAGTAATTTTCTTAGGAATTGTTCATTTATGAGCCTCCTGCTATTTAAAACTTACAAAGATTTGTGACCTAATTTTGGGGAAGATGCATCCTACACCTTGAGTTCTCAGCAACTACAACCACTTGTCTTTTCCTCTTGTGGGTCAGCAAACACTCTTCAACAACTATTTCATTTTTTCCCCTTCATTATCTTTTATTAATAAAAGAATAGTTCATTAGATTTGTTTTATTTTATACTTTGTGTCAAAAATATTTAAAATAACAAAACAAAATATCTTAGTAGAAATTAATAATAAATTATTAATTCTTGGTGTATCACATACACCTCCCCATATATTATAACATCATCCTCGGTGTTATTAATTTTTTATTTTAGCCTTCCATATCTTCATCTTGGAATAGGATTGGATATGCCTTCTGCATAAACCTTTCCAATTCTCAAGAAGATTCTTTGAAACTAAGGTGACTCCATTGCACCTTGACCTATATGATGGTACGATTTGAGAGTAAAAATACTCTCTTGTCAAGAATACACTCTGGTCCCACCTCGAACTCCCCTTCGAGTTCCACCTTTATAAAATTAACATCGATTACAAGAGTAGAATCATGAATATGTTTTTTCAAAATGGAAACATGGAAAATGTCATGTAATTTAATAGTAAGTGTTAGGTCTAAAAGATATGAAACCGACCCCACTTTATCCAAAATATCAAATAGACCACAATATCTGGGTGTCAAATTTCAATACTTACCCAATCTCAAATATATTTTCTTGGGATTTACCTTTATGTATACTTGTACACCTACGTAGAGCTCTATAGGATTTCTTTTTAGGCTAGGATAAAAAAAATTCCTGTCTTGGGCAACCTTCAACTTTTTTTGCCCCTGCTTCATGGTTAGTTCCATATCCTTTAACAATTTAGGTACTAAAATTGACCTATCAATTAGAATGATCCAAGAAATTGGAGTATTACATTTGCATTCATACAAGATTTCAAAAGGACCCATACCTGGTGATACTTAAAAATTATTATTGTAAGCAAATTCGAGTAAGTGTAAGTAGTCTTCCCATTTACCTCGCTTGTCCATTATGTAGCATGTATTCTCGGACTTGGTTTACTCTTTTAGTATTCCCATCCATTTGTAGATGACAGACAATACTGAAGTTCAACTAAGTGTCTAATCCTTTAAACAAATCCTTTTATAAATTTCATGTCGATCTTTCATCTCTATATTAGATCATTACCTTTGGTATGCCATGTAATGTGAAAATATAAGTTCATAAAAATATTTGCAATGTGAACAACCTTATAAGTACATTTTTAAGGAATAAAGTTGGCCACTTTACCTAATTATCAACTATGACCATACTTGAATCATGTTGCCTGAAATTTTAGGTTGACCTATTATAAAATCCATGCTAATTATTTTCCACTTCCATTTTGGAATGGGTAGTGGTTGCAATAACACTGCAGGATGTTGGTGTTATTCCTTTACTTTTTGGCATTCGATGCATCAAGCTAAGTATTCCCGCCACCTCTTTATTCATTTTAGGCCAAAATAAGTCCTTTCTGATCATGGTAATCATCTTTTGGTAGCCACTATGTCCTGAATAAACTCATTTATGTAACTCATTCATGTCTGTTAATTCGATTTCTGTTGTATTTGATATGTACAACATGTTTGTATGCAAGAATAATCTTCTTCTATTTAGGTTAAAATCTATCATTATCTGGCTATTTTCATTTCTAGCAGTCTATTCTTTTAGATTTTGGTATTCTTTATCAGAATTTTCTGCATTTAAGATATAATTTTCCAGATTTGATTTGTAACTACAGCTTGCAAAAAGTAAGTTTGTGTGATGACTCAAAGCGTTTGACACTTTGTTTCTTTTCCATTATGTTTTTTATTTTGAATGTGTATGTAACATCCCTCTAACACCCTAAATATTTTGTAAATACAAAATGGTTATTGTACTTGTTTCTGGTGAGGAGCTCAAGGCCAAGGCCCCACCAGAAACAAAACTCTACAGCTGATATAAGTTAAAAAAACTAAATTGAGTGGAAAACGTAGAAGACAGAGGACAGTAACACAATTTAACAAAGGGGCCCACTAAACCCATGAGGGAAAAAGGGGAATGGCGAGGGAGCTCTGAAGCTCGACGCCGTAGTCTTCATATATGTCTTCACTATGGAAACCGTATGATTTTCAATTCTTACCATAATTAACCCAAGTAAAAATAAAATACTATTACCTACTTAGTTAAACTTTAAATAGGGTACTAGTGTATTAGCCTGGACAAAGAGGGTCAAGAAACTACTTGAAAGTTGAAAGAGCTAAAGGAAGGGTAAGC
>LPNX010790478.1:0-31269 GCA_001517045.1 Pseudotsuga menziesii | reverse complement strand
ATATATATACCTTGGATTCCTACCAAATTAGCAATTGGAGGAAGAAGTAACTTACGCTTGTAGGAGAATCCTATGGAGGATTTTATGGCAGATCTTCCTCCAGATTTTTGGTCCCAAGATTTTAACTGTCAGTTTAGGCAGACGTAGAATTAGTAAGCCTAATCACTGTAGGGGAAGAAAAAAACATTCAATCTTCAGTGGAGAATTTTAGGGGAAAAATCAGTCGCCCCCACATTGTTAAAAGGGGGCATTTTCAGGAAAAGAAGGGGGAAAAGCGTTTTGAGAGAGTACCTCTATGCTATGATGGAGGTCCATTTTGGAAAGACATTCTTGGATCAGATTGTAGATGGCATGCAAAGGATGCTCGACCAGGAGGAATACCTAATCCAATCCTCCCTATGGCTTGCGAAAGGAGCAGCGACCAATATCTGGAGCTCACGAATATATGGAAGGTATGATCGAGATTACCTTTTTGCTTGTGCGAAACGACAATATTCTTGTAGGCTCTTTAGGAGAAGATGCGTCTATTAGACACCTAACGTGTGTCTTTAGAATTTTGGGAATCTGATCTATAAGTTCTAAGATCGTATACTCTAGGAGGTGGCTCAAATTTATAATTGTTGTATAACTACAACATTTAAATGGATAGATCTTTTTGTGGAATGATACAATGTATTGATCCTAACCGGGATAATTTGGCATCGCAATTTGTGACCAGAGTCTTTAATCCACTTGTTTAGATTGAAAGGAGGTGTTCTAGCCTCCTTTCCTTCCCTTCGACCAGTTTTCTTGACTTGTTCGCTCTCTGGAACGGTTGCCTTGATTCTTCTCTATGCAAAAATAACGAGATGGATTTGTCATCCTCCATAAGGCTATAGATGGTAGATAAATGTTTCGAAGGTTGTTGTGCTTATCTAGCTACTCACTACGCATCTCAAACCTCTGCGTTTTGTTGTTTTACCTTTGCACTTTTCTGAAGGTGATTGATGCATATTCATGTTGGGTATGCATCCTTCTCTTTAGACACACTCCTTAATATGTGCATGATTGGAGCTGAACTCTTGGGTGCTTCTCCTTGCATGGTTAAAATGTAGGAGTGTCTACATTCAGGGCCCATGGCTCGAGTAGGAGCTTTTTCTGTTGCAACGACTTGTATGCCATCCTTTTAAGATCCGTTGTTCATTTCAGTTTCTGCCCACAACCTGAGTGAATGTTCTTTGATTTCTACAGCAACCCTCCCCCTTTTGATGATCACCTCAAATTATCCAGTATCTGTACATGGACAATTTCTTTATCAGATCTGATTTCACAAAGAACCTTCTCGAAATTAAATGATTTCAGTGGCAGACCTTTATTTGCGCTAAACAAGTATTAATACTAGAATTTGAGTGCCGATTGAGTTTATGGCAGGTTCTCTACCTATGATTTGATATTTGTCATCGATATGAGGCATATGTCTGTTCTTTTCATTGAGGGTTGATGTCGGGGATAAAAATCCTTTATCTATGATTTTGATATGTGATTTTCTCTGCAAAATAGGTACGTGTCTTCTATTTTCACTATGCATTGGGGAGCTGGAGTAGAATCATTTTTCTGATTTGTTCACTTTCTCAACTAACACCTTGTAGCTAAAATGATAAACGTTTGTTAGTTTAGTGTTATATGCTTATTAATACCTTCCGGAATAGTTACTTGATGAGAGGATCAAATTTTTGGATACGGTCATGACGTTTCTGACTTAAGAGATTTATTTATCTATAGTTATCAGTTGGATATGGTTCAAATTGTTTTTTTTAATCTCCTTGTGTTGAGCCTTGAGCTCACTGTTGTTTTAAGACTTGCAATTATCCATATAAGACCAAATGACTACCTCCTAGAATTGTTGGAGGAAACGGAAATGAATTGGAAATGTGTACGCCCTTGGTGGGAAAAAATAATAAAATATTTAGAATGATTTGGTGGACGTAGCCCCAAGGTTGGGGAAAACCACGTATTTTCGGTGTCTTTCTTCTGCTGGTATTTATTTTATGTGACTATGTTTATGATTATAAGTTTGTTCATCACATTAACAATAGAGCATGTGGAGATGGAATCTAGTAATAACTAAACTTCACATGCATTCCAGGTTACTTACTACGATTGTTATTGTTAATCATAAGTGAAGGTAAGGAACAGAGAAAAGTATAATAAAAGTTTTCTCCTAAAAATTGCACCAAGGTTTATGGGGTATGATAAACTATAATTTTTCATGAGGTCCCTGCCTAACTTACTAATATCATAATGATTTTAATCTTGGAAAGCATTTGCATTGGACTCATGAGTTATCAATAATCTAATTATAAGATGTTTTATTTGTATATGTTCGTTTGAAAATCTTAAGTATAGCTACTCAAAGGCATAAATAGTTCAGCTAGAAATATTTTGCACTTAAGACCAATGGGCGTGTTACACTAGTACTATTTAAAGGTGCCATGAAGATGAGAATCCTTGGGGCTACGCCTCTCTCAGGTTATGAAGAATAATTTTAATAGAATTAAGTTGTGGTCTACATCATGACTAACATACGGGTAATTGCAGATTACAAATGGATACGGATAAAGGTAAATGGTTCATTAGTTAGAGCCAATAAGGAAGAGTCCTTAAGTTAGAAGATCTTTGCCTAAAGGGGAGGGTAATGTTATAATTCTGCAACCTCGACAGTAGACCTAGCATGATATTAATTTGTGAATTGAATAACTGATTGTGAATCACTTAGAGGCACATGGTGTGTGAGTTATGTTCTCTTTACGTTGAAATATGTATAAATGTATATGTCACCAAACAATGACATATAATGCTCTAATGGTAAAAAACATATGAAAGATTAGAATGTAACGTTACATGGGTTTCGAACATGGGGTCAGTGATTATTATTAAGATTAGACTAGAACGAATATTACTGTTATAGTTACAAGGTAAATGATTGTTCGATATTGGAAATGAAGAATATTCTACCATAGGTTCATGCTTATATAAATTTGTGTGTTTCATGAGTGGTTTAACAATAGTCTAGGGGTATCTTGAAAACAAGACTGCACTCTAGAGGATGTATTTAACAAGAGTCGTAGGAGTCTCCTAATGGTATTGAAGGCATAAGTCATTAATATTTTGTCGAATATATCTTGTTGTTTATGGGGACGTCACATATGGTATCAGAGCCAAAGTGACAGCACTTGGGCCTATTCAAGTCCAACATGTAGTTAGGATGCATGAAGATGGATAGATTTAACTAATCGATTGTTTCTATTTGTGGATGCATGACACTGATGAACAAGGGGATAAATTGTCCAAGTAAGCCTTCAAATATCGAAGAAGGTAACGAAGAGAATCAACGAAAACGTCATGGAAGAAGGTATAACAAAAGCAATTACTTCGTCAGAGCCAAATGACTCATCACCATGATTCTTATGATAAGGTATTGAAAATTGGACTAAATATTTTCCCAACAAATGTTTGAAACTTGAATAAATTATTCTGCAATAGGGTATTCTATTGGAGTCTAAGTATGGTTATGCTTAAAACGCCGAATTTTGCGGCATGTCAGACTAAAATAGTTACAAACTTTTTCTAAAACTTAGATGAATTTTATGTAAATTAAGGGCAACTACAAAAGGTATCTGCAAGCTTATATTCTAACTAACTCTCGAGGTTTACTTGCTCCAACTTTATCCTATCTGGAAGACATAAGTAGAACTTAAGTGATTGAGGAATATGTGGTGGCTTCGATTTGAGCCGTGAGTTATTCTGGCCCCTCAATCAGGTTCCCTGTCTTGAAATAATTCTATGCAATCATAACTAGAAATATCAACCCATATTCCACTCGAATAAAGGTGGATTATAAATGCAAAAAAATTATCAGAATAATGTTGTCAGAAGCTCCACGTCTACCAAATTTTGTATTTATGTTTTTTGTTAAAATTGTTAGATGTTCATAAATTAACAATGAAATATTTCTACACTTAGGCTAATGGGATGGTTTTCTAAACTGATTTTGGGATCCTCTTGTTTCTTTATGCAACTTAAAAGAGGTTCACATGACATTTGGTCATGATATCTGGATTCCTAAACAATTAAGTAATTTTGGGAAATGGTGTAAAGGTTTTATGATTGGATGATGGGAAACAAACTTAAAAATGCCTTCTAAAGATCCTATCCACACCTTTTTTTGCTTGATTGAAGGAAAAATTTGGTGCCACAAAAATTACAGCTGCCAGTCTAAAGATAGTTCTTTTTATGTTCAATTTTGTACCTAAAAGATTTGACATTCTTTTATTTTGGTGCAATTTCTTGTCATATGTTAAAATTTATGAGCAGATCTAATGTAAGAATACAATATAGATTTGCACTGATTAAACATTCTATACCCTACATACTATTGTCCTAGTTGTTGCACAAACCTATGAGTATGATCTCTAAATAAAAAGCATCTACGTTTTGAGTTTTCTTAAGAACCAAGTAGACCTGGAATCGATCAACATGGTATTGATGGTGCAGATTGCACGAATGGTTAGCTATTGTAATTCGAACTTGCGTAATCAGAATCTATAGCATTATTATGAATAAATCTGTTTCATATGTGTAGGTGTTACTCACAAGGGGAAGCTGACAGGTATAAATTAAATTTTAAATTACTTTTCCACTATTGTGACTAGATTGCTACGATTGGTCAGTTGTTAATAATGCTTTACAATGTACTGGTTGTTTGATGTCCTTCCATCTAAGTCATATCTAGAGTTGATGCCTAAAAATTCCTTTCATCAAAGTGTATGAATTTGGCACCGCATTATAGTTATGATTTATATCATTTGGATCTAATAATGGTTTATGCCCAATCCCTGTAATACTTTGTGTTGGCTTGAATAGATCTAATAAAAATTTTCGTTGACATTGCTGGTAAAATGTTGGACTTGCCTTAAGGATGATAACATGTCAGGGTGACCAGATTCCGCAAATGCATTGATCTGGGGTTGGGGTATAACTAAAAAAAACTTTTGATGGCATTTATGTGACACGTGTGTGTAACATGTGATTTAGTTGAATGGATCTAAGGGGAAAGCTTCGTCTTTGATTTATTTTGTTAGCCAAGTCATCTTGAATTCCAAAGGATAGAGTAAGATCTTTACTTTAAAATAATTATAGTTCAGATATTTATAATCTTTTCCTTAATGGTCGAGTTGAAGATCTAAATTCTAAGTGTTGGGAAATTGTTATTGACATTTTGAAAAAATGATAAGTGAATGAACAACGTATAACGTTATGGACTAACCTTGCAGGAGTATGCGTGGGACACCACCAATTGAAATGGACTATTTTTTACTATTTTTTTCAAAAATTCACTGGCTTAAATAAGGGAGCTGAGCCACTCAATTAGAACGAGTGTTGTTTTATTATCTTATTATAAAATTCGCATTTCAAGGTTTTTATGAACCAGGGTTTAACTATGGATTTTGGTGTTATGTACTAACATTGCAGGGCTTTACGATGCTTCTGGCCATCTCACGATCAATGTAAGACATGGATTTTAAATCCACTTGTAAATAAGTGGTGCTTTATTTTGAATGAGTTATGAGATTGTATGAACCATGAATGATGGTAAGGGTACAATCACTACAACTTAGGTAATGTTAATTAAATGAATGAAAAATTATGTTGGTCGACAGATGTTAATTAACCATGAGGTCAATGTCATTAATCAATACAATGATAGTAAAATCATGCGAAGCACCAAGGAGTGTGCATAGTGAATAGTCCAAGTGAAATTTTGAATGTCGTGAGAGCACCATGGTGTTAGGCAAGTGATTGCCACATGAGCACATTGGTGTTAGGAATATATGCTGCAGGAGCACAATGGTGTTAGGAAAGTGATTTCCGCGTGAGCACATTGGTGTTAGGCATATGGTGTGGCAAAATACCTAGGCAAAACTAGACATCAGGAAGACAAGACGTTGTTTGATGTCGCTGAGGAGAAAACTTTTACCTAGGGGTTAAAAGGGAGAGTAACCTCAGGAATTGGTGTAAGTCCAAACAAGAATGGAAAAAGGAACTCAAAGGAGTTTTGAAAACATAAAATGAATGTAAAAAAACACGTTGACGAATTTCCAAGTAATTAGGCTATTACATGCTTAATGTGTAATATGAGGAAAGGATTTCCTCAGGTCGAGGACGACATAACTATCCAAAGGTTGGAGATAAATCCAACACCCAAAGGGTAGTAATTATGCTTTATTGATGAATAAATTGAATTATGAAAATGATTGGGTATTATGAAACCAATGCAAACCTAGAAAATTGTAGATTGTTGCAATGCAAAAGGATCTATGGCTTATGTTAAGTTGATTTATTATTTTTGATCAACTGATTAACAATTGGGCTACACTCGAACTTGTCGCAGGAACACTGTAGTTCTGAGACAACAGTGACTTGAGAAAATATAGAAAGATCACAAGGGACTAGGAGAAAAAGGATGAAAACAAGAAAGGACGACAGAATGAAGAAGGAAACTGGTTAAAAATGGGAACACCGAGGACGTTGTTATTTTAAGGGGGAGAGGATGTAACATCCCTCTAACACCCTAAATATTTTGTAAATACAAAATGGTTATTGTACTTGTTTCTGGTGAGGAGCTCAAGGCCAAGGCCCCACTAGAAACAAAACTCTGCAGTTGATATAAGTTAAAAAAATTAAATTGAGTGGAAAACGTAGAAGACAGACGACAGTAACACAATTTAACAAAGGGGCCCACAAAACCCATAAGGGAAAAAGGGGAATGGTGAGGGAGCTATGAAGCTCAACGTCGTAGTGTTCGTATCTGTCTTAACTATGGCAGCTGTAGGATTTTCAATTCTCACCATAATTACTACCAAGTAAAAATAAAATACTATAACCTACTTAGTTAAACTCTAAATAGGGTACCAGCATATTAGCCTGGATAAAGAGGGTCAATAAACTACTTGAAAGTTGAAAGAGCTGAAGGAAGGGCGAGCTAATTAATTAATTTCTAAGGGAATAGATGATATAGTCACCTTCGTAATATGAAGAAAATACCATTACATGCATATCATATTTCCTCAATTTAAATTGTGGTGACATTTACGATACCATTATGAGGAAGTATTCATATATGTTTAAATATATATATGTACCAAGGATATACTTTTAATTATATATATATATATATATACATATATACCTTGGATTCCTACCAAATTAGCAATTGGAGGAAGAAGTAACTTACGCTTGTAAGAGAATCCTATGGAGGATTTTATGGCGGATCTTCCTCCGGATTTTTCCTCCCAAGATTTTAGGTGTCAGTTTAGGTAGACATAGAATTAGTAAGTCTAATCACTGTAGGGGAAAAAAAAACATTCCATCTTCAGTGGACAATTTTAGGGGAAAAGTCAGTTGCCCCCACATTGTTAAAAGGGGGCATTTTCAGGAAAAGAAGGGGGAAAAGCATTTTGAGAGAGTACCTCTATGCTATCATGGAGGTCCCTTTTGGAAAGAAATTCTTGGATTGGATTGTAGATGGCATACGATGGATGCTCGACTAGGAGGAATACCTAAGCCAATCCTCTGTATGGCTTGCAAAAGGAGCAGCGACTAATATTTGGAGCCTGTGAATATATGTCAGGTATGATTGAGATTACCTTTTAAATTTTGTGAAACGACAGTATTCCTGTAGGATTTTTAGGAGAAGATGCATCTATTAGACACCTAACGTGTGTGTTTAGAATTTTGGGAATCTGATCTATAAGTTCTAAGATCGTATACCCTAGGAGGTGGCTCAAATTTATAATTTTTGTATAACTACAACATTTAAATGGATATATCTTTTTGTGGAATGATACAATGTATTGGTCCTGACCTGGATAATTTGGCATAGCAATTTGTGACCAGAGTCTTTAAGCCACTTGTTTAGATTGAAAGGAGGTGTTCTAGCCTCCTGTCCTTCCCTTCGACCAGTTTGCTTGACTTGTTCACTTTCTCGAACGGTTGCCTTGATTCTTCTCTATGCAAAAATAACCAGATCGATTTGTCATCCTCCATAAGGCTATAGATGGTAGAGAAATGTTTTGAAGGTATTTTTATGTTTTGAAAGAAATTGGACCAAAGGGTTCTCAATTAGCTTATTACATTTTTCTATCAACTCGGAATGTGTCCAACGGAGTCCACATATGGCCAACCCATATAAGACCCACTCCCTACACCACTTTGTTTGAAAGTTGTTGTGCTTATCTAGCTACTCACTATGCATCTAAAACCTCGATGTTTTGTTGTTTTACCTTTGCACTTTTCTAAAGGTGATTGATGCATATTCATGTTGGGTATGCGTCCTTCTCTTTAGATGTGCTCCTTAATATGTGCATAATTGGAGCTGAACCCTTGGGTGCTTCTCCTTGCACACTTAAAAAATAGGAGTGTCTACATTCAGGGCCCATGGCTCGAGTAGGAAATTTTTCTGTTGTAACAACTTGTATGCCATCCTTTTAAGATCCGTTGTTCGTTTCGGTTTTTACCCACAACTTGAGCGAATGCTCTTTGATTTCCACACCAACCCTCCCCCTTTTGATGATCACCTCAAATTATCCAGTATCTGTACATGGACTATTTATTTATCATATCTGATATTGGAATAGAACCTTCTCGGCATTAAACAATTTCAGTGGCAGACCTTTATTTGCACTAAACATGTATTAATACTAGACTCTCAACGTCGATTGAGTTTATGGAAGGTTCTCTACCTATGATCTGATATTTGTCATCGATATGAGGCATATGTCCGTTCTTTTCACTGAGGGTTGATCTCAGGGATAAAAATACTTTATCTATGATTTCGATATGTCATTTGCCCTGCAGAATAGGTATGTGTCTTCTATTTTCACTATGCATTGGGGAGCTAGAGTAGAATCATTTTTCTGATTTGTTCACTTGATAGACTAACACCTTCTAGCTAAAATGATAAACGTTTGTTAGTTTAGTGTTATATGCTTGTTAATACCTTGCGAAATAGTTACCTAATGAGAGGATCAAATGTTTGGATACGGTCATGACGTTTCTGACTTAAGAGATTTCTTTCTCTATAGTTATCAGCTGGAGATGGTTCGGAATTGTTTTTTTAATCTCCTTGTGTTGAGCCTTGAGCTCACTGTTGTTTTAAGACTTGTAATTCTGCATATAAGACCAAATGACTACCTCCTGGAATTGTTGGAGGAAATGAAAATGAACTAGAAATGTGTATGCCCTTGGCAGGAAAAATTAATAAAATATTTAGAATGATTTGGTGGATGTAGCCACAAGGTTGGGGTGAACCACGTATTTCCGGTGTCTTTCTTCTGCTGGTATTTCTTTTATGTGACTATGTTTATGATTATAAGTTTGTTCATCACATTAACACTAGAGAATGTGCAGATGGAATCTAGTAATAACTAAACTTCACGTCCATTTCATGTTACTTACTATGATTGTTATTGTTCATCATAAGTAAAGACCGTAAGGAAAAGAGAAAAGTATAATAAAAGTTTTCTCCTACAAATTGTACCAAGGTTTATTGGGTATGATACACTATAATTTTGCATGAGGTGCCTTCCTAACTTACTAATATCATAAAGATTCTAATCTTGGAAATCATTTGCATTGGACTCATGAGTTATCAATAATCTAATTATAAGATGCTTTATTTGTATATGCTCGTTTGCAAATCTTAAGTATAGCTACTCAAAGGAATAAATAGTTTAGCTAGAAATATTTTGCACTTAAGACCAATGGGCGTGTTACACTAGTACTGTTTAAAGCCACCATGAAGATGAGAATCCTTGGGGCTATGCCTCTCTCAGGTTATGAACAATACTTTTAATAGAATTCAGTTGTGGTCTTCATCATGACTAACATACGGGTAATTGCAGATTACAAATGGATACGGATAAAGGTAAATGGTTCATTAGTTAGAGCCAATAAGGAAGAGTCCTTAAATTAGAAATTTTTTTCCTAAAGGGGAGGGTAATGTTATAATTCTGCACCCTCGACAGTAGACCTAGCATGATATTACTTTGTGAATTGAATAACTGATTGTGAATAACTTAGAGACACATGGTGTGTGAGTTATGTTCTCTTTACATTGAAATATGTCTAAATGTGTATGTCACCAAACAATGACAAATAATGCTCTGATGGTGGAAAACATATGAAATATTACAATGTAACATTACATGGGTTTCGAACATGGGATCAGTGATTATTATTGAGATTAGACTGGAATGAATATTACTGTTATAGTTACAAGGTAAAGGATTGTTCGATATTGGAAATGAAGAATATTCTGCCATAGGTTCATGCTTATATAAATTTGTGTGTTTCATGAATGGTTTAACAATAGTCTAGGGGTATCCTGAAAACAAGACTGCACTCTAGAGGATGTGTTTAACAAGAGCCGTAGGAGTCGCCTAATGGTATCGAAGGCATAATTCATTAATCTTTTGTCGAATCTATCTTGTTGTTTATGGGGACGTCATAGTGTATTCTCTTAAGAAATACAACCACCTATCTTGTCTAGCATTTAGATTTTGTTAGTCAAATAAATATTTGAAACTTATGTTCTCTAACATAATTTTTTTTTCTTTGGATTAGCTATTGTCACCATATCTTTAAAGCATTTATAATTGCAGCAAGTTCTAAGTTGTACATAGTGTAATTATTTTCATGCTCTTTTAATTTTCTACATTCATAAGCTATGACTTGATTTTCTGGTATTAACACTATGGCTAAGCTTTCCTTACAAGTGTCAGTACATATGAAAACGTCCTTAAAAGGATGAAGAATTTCCAGGATGCTGGTGGTAGTCACACAAATGTTTTAATTTATTAAAACTTTCCATACACTTTTCAGTCTGCTCATACTTTTTACCTTTCTTTTGTAGTGAAGTTACGGGGTAGGCTATCTTAGAAAATCCTTCTATGGATATTGAATAATATTGGTAATCCCCCTGAATGATCTTATGTCTATTACAATTTTATAAATGGCCACTAAGTGATAGCCTTAATTTTTTTGTGGTTAACAAAGATTCCACCCATTCAGTGATAGCCTTAATTTTGTTGTGGTCGACAGTGATACCCTTAAGTTTTTTCTAATGTACTTATTTTCTTATAAAGCAGATACCTACCTTATAAAAACTTTCTTAGGTATGCCTTGAATATTTACTTGATTCCCTTAGCTATATGTACACAAGATTGACTTGTGTAAGCAATCGAGCATGACATAGTGTATTCCCAACGCATCCATGTTGATAAGTACATCATACGACCCTAAGGGTAGTATGTTCACGTTTACTCTAGTAGGAAAACCATTCAGGTTTACCTCACAATATTTAACTATTTTTGAAACTGTATGTTTCATACCTGTGGCTAATTGCGCCAGCCAAGGTTTATCGTGTTTAACTTTTCCTAGTTTACATACATCAACATTTTCAGGCGATACATGGCTATGTAAAGCATCGAGGTCAATTAACATTGAAATAGAGGTGTTTAAGATGTTACCTTATATCTCAACCATGGTAGCCTAATGGTCTTCATGTCGGCCATCCAAGGCTGTATAAGTCCATGGTGTTCTAGCTATGTCCTCTACCATTAGTTCTTCATGAAAGTTGTACAAGACCCCATTGATCTTACTCTTACAGTCTTCGGTGTAATGAGGCCCTTGTCATTTCTAGAATTTATTTTTCATTGGAGAAACATTGGCTCCCCCATTTATTGCAGGCTTGTTGGTATTTGGAGCTGGTACACATCGTCTTGTACATTCTTTGTTGAAGTTCTTGTTAGCTGGAAAATTGTTGTTCTATTTTTTGTACGATGGTGGGTTGAAAACTGGTTTGCGGTTGTCTGAGAAGGTCCTATACATGTCTCTGCTTATGTTCATGTTCTCTTTCCTCAGCTATCCATGCTCATAGAAAAGCCTATATTTGTGTAAGGTAGTGTCAAATGTTTTAGGCATGTCAAATTCAATCCTCTATCAAAAGTTGGGAGGAATACATCCTAAAAAGTGTTTTATTTTCACTTTCTTATCCATGATGTATGGTACATAATGCAAGAGATCCAGAAATTGGTTAATAAAGAATCCATAGTCATGGATCCCATGCGTAACTCGTGAAAGTATTTCAATTTTTTCTCGAAGAAACTTTTCGACATGTATTTCTCTTGAAAAATATTGCGAAACTTAGTCCACCATACTTCTCTTAAGTCATCCTTCTTGGTATGTTTCAAGTCTCTCCACCATATAGATGCTTTGCAATTTAAGTTATAGATGGCTATACGGGATCTCATTTCACTATAGTAGTTATGAACTCAGAAATATTTTCTCATACCTAAAACTCATTCATCGGCTTTCTCCCCTATGTTCATCTCTCCTTCATAGGTTGGGGATTTTATTTTTTGAAACTCTCCTTGAAGATTGTCATCATTTCTCAGTTTCTTTCTCCTTGGAGAAAGAGAATCATCACTAGAAAGACTGTAATTATCTCATTTTGGAGGTTCAAGGGTATGTTCTTGTTTTCCTTCTTCTCTCGAGCTGTTTTCTCATTTATGATAAAATTATTTCTTGAACCTGTTTTTGGAATGAGTGGGTTTTCGCTGCAGCTTCCTCCCATCATGTTTCATAACAATGGCTTCATTAATTACTTGTTGTTCCTTTATTTCATTCAGATTATCATCTCTAAAACTATGAAAGTATACTTGGATACTTTGTATGGTTTTCATTATATCATAATTTAGTTCCACTACCAGTTATGCTTCCTCGGTGGGGGAATTCATTTTTCCTTCTTGTCTGTTGTCCTCTTGAGTGTTCATGATCTGAATTGTTCTTTTAAAATTGTGAAATTGCAAATTTTAAATATTAGGATATATTTTGGCTAGTTAACAAAATGTAAAAGCATATTTATTTTTCTTGCAAAGAATGTCTGGTATGCCCATTTGGACTCTTAGTGTTGAAATTGGGCTCTCATACCACTTGTAATGTACCCAAAATTCGAAAAAAAAATATTAGGCTAGTCATTCACTTCCTGAACTAGACATTAACTCAACTTGTACGGAATGTGTTATGCTTGTTTCTATGCATAGTATTGTCGTAATCCTTTCTTACTTCCTTCTCTATGTTTTCCGGATGTTGTTATTAGTGAAATGTTGTGGTGTCGTTATGTCATTTAATATCTAAATTGATAATTATGTATTTATATATATATGTATGTTGTTTCGATTCCTTACTTATCGATTGTAAAGATTGATTACTGTTTATGAATAAATCTGGCTTAACTTGTATTTGTCAAGGGCTGGAGTGGCGGGACTTGCTTCCCTTGTAAACACCTAAAAAGGTAACTATTTCTACTTGTTGCTACAAGGATTACTTAGGTTTTTTGGAACTATTGCACTTCTTTCCTTGTCACTTGCAGGTGCACTTGACGACAGAAAACTGACTATCATGGTGACCTAAAGGCATATTGTCTATACTATTTGGATGGTGAATAAACTTATAGACCTGTCCTAGTGATATTATTACAAATGCTAGTTGATATTTACACAAGGCTGGGTGTTTACTAGCCTATTTTGTACTCGTCATTATCATTGTTTTCATGGCCTTGTGACCTTGATTTAGTTACTCATGTAGTTTAATATTTTCATGGTGTATGTGATAATGTACATTGATTATCATTTTATAACATTGTCCTTCACTTATTTAAAGTCCTTGTGTACAAGTTTTAAGACATATCACTAGCCATTCATAGCATATTACATATGCCATCAACTATGGCTATACCATATGTATTCGATATGCATGTTGGGGGTTTAAACGTTGTTGTGCATTGGAAGGTGGCACAAACTATACACTAGGTTTTTATTTGTGGTAATTCGGGCCAGGGTGGCAAATCAAATGCGCATGGGAAATCGTGGGTCTCAAGATTAGGTCTTGGACTAGCACAATGGCTTGTTTCATTTATAGAAGGGCTTCCCGAGCTCTTCCTCTGGTCTTGTCTGTGGCTTCAAGCTCTGGGGGTCAACTATGTTCGTAGGTATGACTTCCACTCTAGTTTAGCAACATTGTGTTGTTTTTCGGTTTGGTGTTTACAACATACTTCTCATCATAGCTTGGTTTTGTTTGAAGGTTGTAGGGTCTGGACATCGTGGGTCATGGGTTTCCTTGGTGGTTGACACAATACCCATTACATGTAAGCCCTTGTTGTAACCAGTCGAAACTTGCTCCTTCTCTTCTGTGGATTTCGTGACAAAGCATGAAGATTGTGGTTGGTGGAATTGCTTAGTCTAGGTTTTATTTCAATGGTTGTGATTTGGAAAGGGACTATCTGCAAAAAATGATGTAAAGCATTTGGGGACGCGTTTAAGACTTGGGGTTTTTGTTTCGGTTTTAGCACCCTCAAGATGCGACTAGTGTATTTTGATTCTGTAATTTTATTACTCTATCAGTATCGTTGCGATGGTGAATGCTTGGAAGATATATGATTTTTGAATACGTTTTATGTTTTGTTAAATGGCAACAAAACAAAATTTTTGCAATGGTGCTAGGCCTTGGATACACGACTGTGAAAATTCTTATTTTGGTTTATAAATATTATTGTACAACATTTACATACTAAGTGTATCATGGTTATGATTCTTGGTTTCAGGTGATACTTTGTATCTATGTATATTTGTAATTCTTGTTTAGTTCTTTATACGAACTATTAATAGTGTTAGTTTGGCCTTTGGAGCCATGCCATAGATGGAAATGATGTTCCCACCATTAGTGTTGTGACTATGTAATGGATGAATGAAATATCTTTTTTATAGTTTAATTTGTAGTTGTAGTTCTTACCTCTGTATTTAAATGTAAGAGTTCGTGACTGTGGGTTTATCCCTTCAAATGAGTATCATTGCTAATTGTTTAGCGTTTATGGGGTTGTAGTGGGTTATGATATTTTTTTAACATTTTGCAAACCAACGGCTGTGAGCCATTAGTTGGTTAGAGAGTGTAAATAATTGGGGTTTTAATCTCTCTGTAGAGATATGTGGAAATGTTTTACGGCCTACAAATGCGAATTCAATAGCCTGGTATGTATAGTTGATAGATCAAATGTTACAACGTTTGGTAGGATAATAGAGAATCCTATAAGATTCGATATGGTGACTTTTAAGTCATTATGTGAACACCAAAGGATTCAATCTTGGGTCACGATAGTTGTAAATGATGGTTATTGTAAAGGATTGTTTGGGAATTCACGCCCACATAAATTGATCCTGCAACCTCTATTTACTTAGGCTATGCTTTACTGATTTCTATGCAAAACATTTTATGGTTTATTTATTATGTTGAAATTTTCCTCATGATCTACGGTTTGGATAAATGTATTCTGCATATTACATATGTGGTTTGGTTACTATGAATGAGATTGATTGTGTTTAGGATTGTTAATTTATATCATGAACTTTAGACAATTAGACGATCTTGATATCTTGACTGTATGTTTGATTTATGGATTACTTTTAATAATGAGAAATTGTTTGTTTACAATATTGGTTCTTTATAATACGTATCATACTGTGAGAGGTCTTCTGATGGTTTAGTTTGGCATTCGTAGCTATCCTATACAGGAAATAAATTGCACGCATAGATTTAGAAGTAAATCATAAACCCTCAAGTTATAGAACAAAAAATAATTGTGAGAAGTAAACTATGGAACAACATCCTTAAATACTTAGCCAGAAAATGTACTAGGCAATGAAGGGATAAAATCAAGAACCTCATATATATATATAACATAAAATATCCTATACAGGAAATAAATTGCACGCATAGATTTAGAAGTAAATCATAAACCCTCAAGTTATAGAACAAAAAATAATTGTGAGAAGTAAACTATGGAACAACATCCTTAAATACTTAGCCAGAAAATGTACTAGACAATGAAGGGATAAAATCAAGAACCTCATATATATATATATATAACATAAAATATCCTATACAGGAAATAAATTGCACGCATAGATTTAGAAGTAAATCATAAACCCTCAAGTTATAGAACAAAAAATAATTGTGAGAAGTAAACTATGGAACAACATCCTTAAATACTTAGCGAGAAAATGTAGTAGACAATGAAGGGATAAAATCAAGAACCTCATACCTGCAAGGTGATGCCATTTGAATGGAAGAAAACGTGTGCACTCAATTAACAAGCATTAACAAATTGACGGAGATATCTGACCTCTATATAGATAACAGAATCACTTGGAAACTACCACGTTCCACCCAGCCATGACCCTGAACCATTCTTGGTTTTCACTCGGATCCCCCCAAGCTGGTTCCAACATGCAAGTAGCTTAGAGCCCCTAAGGTAGGGCTTCCCTAACTCGAATATCAGGTTTCAATCAATTCTCCTTTTTCCTCTTAGGAAAATGTTCTTCAAGAACTATCTTGAGAATAATGAGGAAAAATAATGAATCTCCAAAAAGATGGAAGATTCCCAAGCCTCTCTTTTGCTTGGGTCTTTATAGGTATACTTTTGAGTCAAAGGGGTAGTTAAACCAAGAATCATTTGATTTCTTAATTTAACCCTTTTATTTAATTTAGGCACTAGTTCATATTTGGACTCTTGTAGTTATTATATCATTTAATTATTTTTAAATAATAATAATAATAATGGATGGATCCTTTCTTTAATTCTTATACTATTAATATTATTACAATCCTTACTCTTGATACATGTCATGTATAAAATATATGCTATTGTATTATTTGTTAAGAGTTGTCTTTAGGTATCAAATAATATGATTCCTAAACTTGGTACACTTTCTTTATTAAACATGTCACGTAGGTGGTTAGGTCTACTAGGGTAAGCAACTCTAAACATGTTTGCATGTTGGATTCCCTCGTATAATGTGGTGTTTCTTCAGTACTTGATGAGATACATAAATTTGAAATTTCATTTAATTACTTATAAATAAGTTAGATAAGATCTGTATTTTACTTGAGTCATTTTTCACTCAACATAATAAATTTTTTTCCAGTAACTCCTAGCACTTATCCATAGCCCATAGTCAATGCTAAAAATAGGGAGTTACAAACTTAGTGTGATTCCAGAGCTCCTCACTCAACAGTGATGCTAGGATGTACTTGTAGGATACACCTAGGGATACAGTGGCCAAGGATCTAATGTTCTAGAGCTTATGCTCAACATCAACTTGGAAGGCGCAAGGGTTTATGCCCAACACTTCTAATTATATTTTCATGTGCTTCACCGTTTCCTGCTCAACATAAAGGTTTGAATAATTCATGTGTTCCATAGCTCCTTGCTCAACGCAACAAAACACTCATGTGCTTGAGAGCTTCTTACTCAACACAAAAATTCAAATACTCATGTGGTGTAGAGCTCCTCACTCAACACAAACCATCTCATCAATCATGTGCTTCATGGTCCACACCAAACACATAAAATCAAACATAAAACATGTGTAACTAGTTTACGCTCAATGTTCAAACAAATTATCATGTTCATATGCAGTGGGGTCGTAGACCCAATATACCAAAATAAAACATCAACGTAACATCATAATCAATACGCGTATGCCCATAAGTGTTATGTCACAATTCAAGATATTACGATTAAAATCAAACTATATTAAAACTTTGGTATTGAGAAATATTTACAATTACTACTGAGTTATTAATACCTCTTTCCGTCACTATATGTCTATGGAAATAATTGGCAAAATATACCAAAAAATTTTAAAAATTTAGAATATGTAGACTACTTCAATCAAATATTTAGACCATCATTATTTTACATTAGAAATAATTAAAAATTATTTAGAGCATTATTTTTTTATATTAAAAGTAATGAAAAGTTCTATTAAAGAATTTATATATTATTTATATTTATTCCAATTTTTTATTTAAATAATTTATAATATTTTTATCAATTAACTAGAATTTAAAAAATAGAAAGATAAAAACTTTTAACATTAAAAATATATATATATATATATATATATAAGACAACTCATTTCAAGGCCCTCATACCTATCCTTACAATTTTTAAAAATTAAAATTTTAAATTTTAAAATTAAATTATATTTAAAACAAATTTAGAATTAAATATGAATTAAAATTTAAAACTAACATTAAATTATAATTTAAACATTTTAATAACAATATAAAGATCTTTAAAAATAACAATCTTAATTTATACTTAAGATGAAAATTAAATTAAATTTTAAGAATTAAATTAAATTAAAATTAAAGTCAAATGAACATTAAAATTAAAATTAATGATAATATTATAATTAACAATAAAATTATAATTTAAAATTTTCAATAATCATATAATTTTTTTATTATTAAATAACAATCTAAATTTTAAAAAATTATAATTATAATCATAAATTATAAATATAAATATCTTAAATTTAATAAAATTAAAATTAAAGTTAAAATTAAAATTATATTTAACTTAAAATTAAAATTAAAAATTATAATTATAAATATCTTAAATCTAGTAAAATTAAAATTAAAGTTAAAATTAAAATTATGGTTAAATTAAGGTTAAAACTAAAATTAGAAGTTAAAAATTAAAGTGATATTATTATTAACAACTTTATTAACTATATAAAGATTTTTTATAAAATAACATTAAAAAGTTTTAAAACTTTTTTATTAAAATTCTTAATCTAACCTTTGACTTTTTCTCGTTTATGTGACAACCTTATTTTCTTTACCAATTAAACCCTAGTTTCGCCACACAAGCACACCATGTCTTATGTTTATCTCCACATCTATGATATTAATGCCTTAGTTCTCACACTCTCCACATTTCATATTGGGTCCCATCGGAAACATGTTTTATTTTAATTTAATAAATACAAAATTTAATATTTACTTCTATATCTCAAAAATATAAAATATTGTTTGAATTCCCAATATTAAAATTAATAAGGGAGAAAGCTTGAAAAAATGCCAATACCAACTATTTCCGAAGGTATGGCCAAATTACTTAATTGGAACAAGAATGATATCAATTGGTTATATGGAAAGCTTTGGAGTATTATTTAGAAAAAATTAAAATGTTTTTGGTGATTGTCTTTGAAAAAAAACCTTTTAACCTCTCAAAATATTATAAATAAAGGGTATGAGGTTCCATCTTTTGTATTTTGTATAAACAAGATATTGATTGGTTGTCCATATTTTTGTAGAGGTTCTTTTCAGCATTAAGGTTTTAGGTTTGGACTTTTGTGAAGGAATTGTTAATTGTTATGTTTCAGCTTTTCTTGGGGATGCCTCTTTGGATGAAACTTTTAGACTATAGTTTCAAGTATTAGTTTTTTATACAAAAATTTCAATTTTTATCTTTTGGTCAATTTGGAACATCAAGAATAAGGTAATGTTTGGAAACATTTATCCAAAATTCTTGTTTTGTATTTAAAAAAATATAAGACTACATAAGATGAAAAGAAATTAAGAAGTCAAAGGTTTTGTATAATTGAAGCAAACTAAAAAGTCAAAGGTTTTGTATGCTCTAGATTTATATTTCTTATCACATGTTCTCTTTTTTACAGTGCCTCTTCTAATAACTTATGTGGATGTGGTAAGGTTCTTATTCTAAATAAGGATCATTACTTAATTTGATGATGGGTGGGAAGACTCTAAGTACTTTTAAGTCTTTAGAGTTTATTGCAGTTGGCTACTGCTATTGTGGGTATTTCTGATATATGTATAAAGTGATCATTTAATAAATCAATTGCAATCTGAGTCTAGAGAGTGAAATAAAAAAAGCTAAATCTTATGAAGTTTGGAGAAATTTAGCAGATATCAGTATCTATCCTTAATTGCAATAAAATAGTTGAAGCAATTACAGCAGCAGCAAAACAAGCTTGGTTACTACCCTTTTGAACAGGTTTAAGTTAGATCCATTTTTTTCATAGCATTCTGTTAGTGTTTTTTACGCACAAGCCTAAGTTATAACAAATATCATGAAATAATAAAGATCATTCTTGTCTTGCTTTTCTTGTTTCTCAATGTGCCATAGCGATATCGCTTTCCTGACAACATTTTTCATTTTTCAATGATGGTTACCTAGATATAAGGCTCCTCGGGCCTTTGTACTAAGATAGTTGCCTCGATTTCTGGATTAAGATCACAAAGTAGGTTAAATATAACTACAATTACCTCCAAATTATATTTTAAAGTAAGACGAGTGTTTGATTGTCAAACACAATGAGCCTTGCAACTTCTTAAACTTTCTTTTACATGATTTCATGAATTCAAGAAAAATCAACTACATTACACAACAACTTTTGTTACATGACAAATGCAACATGTCGGCCGATATCCCAATGGTTTCATCCGCTTGGCGTCCTCTTAAAAGCTAAAGGATGTCCAGAGGAAGACCCCAGAGCTAAGGCATCAAGAAATTTCATAAAGAAAAACAATTCCTATTCCTACATCTTAAGATTCCACTAATTTCAAGAAAAGAAAAATCAAACTGTGCAACACTTGACACGCACAGACATAATGAAGAGGCAACAATTGGCATGGAGATTTATCACACTGGCGCATACAATGTATTTCTGTAGAAGATATCTAAGCATAGCTTCCATTACTTGCCAGGATGGCCAGGGATGGAATGGAAAAAATTATGAAAATGCCCCCCACCTGACCCTGGATCATTTTGTTCATCAATATATTCATCATCAGATCTGCAATCATTTCTCCACTTCATGACTGACTGCGGATTTGCACGAGCCATACAAGTGGGATGCAATGGAAATAACTCTAGTGTCGGAGGTTCGCATAAATTGTCAGCATTTGTTGTCTTATTTGTTGTACTATTAACATGTATCTAAGCCACTGAGAACCCACCTAATGTTAGGCATCTGTAGATAGTTCATTTGTAGCAACACTGATTGATATTCAATAATGCATTGATAGATAGTTAGAAATTAAAAGCTGGAAAAATAAATGCTCTTATTAACTCATTACCTCTGCCATGATAACGGCCGATTTCTGATCTGTAGAGAAAATTTCATGCAACAAAGCTCTGAAGTATTAGAGACAGCAAACACAGATGCATTGCAATAATAAACTAATGAGGAAATAGCAAACTACTAGCTTTAGTTATAGTGAAATGAAATGTTCGTGATTTTATTTGGAAGATTGAAGCAGATATCGTAGAGCTTCTTACTATTTTGCGTGATTTCCTTGCCAAGGAAGGTTCTTCAAAGGGATTGATGGATGCCATTCTCTCTTGTTTCTGTCTCTGCTTCTCGCGATCTTTACCGTTTTGAAACCAGTAAAACACATTCTTCCCTTCAATGTTTCCATACACTCGCAGTCGACTAGCGATTTGATCTATTTGATCGCGGCTAGGAATGCGGATCCCTTGACTGTATGTCGCTTCAAATAAAGCTATTTGTTCATTCGTCGAAATCCAGCTATAGCCTGAGTGACTAGATTGGCCTTCTGCCATTTCTCTTCTTCTTGAGCTTTTTCTTGAACTTTCTTGAGAAGAAAGCGATGTGTAGATGTTGATTGAGAGAATTGCATGCCCTAATGGTGGTATTAAACAGTAGAGAACAGAAGGGATCGGATTGCAGAAAATAACTTCAACTTCCAAGATTGGGAGAAACAACTGAGAAGTTACATGCACCAGATTTTAGCTGTAAATGGAGATCACCATGTAGTGAGTTGTCGAGTTGTCGTTGACTTAGAATGGGGAAAAGAAAACCAGGCCCAAAAGAAGGAAGAGGATCGTGTCTTGTGACACATTATTATCTGAGGTGCATGCAATTACCAACCTGTCTTGTAATAATCTTCCACTTATTTCCTTCCTCGTATACCAATAATATAGGTTTTTATACGTTGTAACACTAAATATTTTGCCGGGATTGTTTGTATGATTATACGATATCTTCCTTTTTATCAGTGTAACATTCTCTGTTAGCCTCCGCACATGGAGGTAAAAACGGCACCCCTGGGCTCAAAGCAGCCTGACGTAACAAGGGCTAAAATCACTGGTTTGTGCACATGATATAAATTGTGGACTGAGAGCTATGCAGGACTGTCAGAAATTTCAATGGTGATCCTTAAACTTCGCTTAAAATTAACGATCGCAATCAAATAAAAGTACTGTAGCTGTCAGAAAGCATCGATGCCTGAAGGCACGCCCAGGCTGTAGGTGGGTCTGCTGAAAATGCCCGAAAATTGAGCTCAGGGGCGCCGTCGAGCGCGCTCGAAGGTGTTTTTTCACTCCATGTGCGGAGGCTATGTCTCGGGTTTGGAATCAACGTGGAGACATTGTCATTAATAAAATTTGAATTACTAGCCATAAGATTTGACTGCTTAGAGCTATTGTTCAAATTAATTTGAAATATCGATTTGATTATTGGATTTAACCCGATCTTCAGCAGTTTATTGAATTTGACTATTCGCTCCAACCCTAATCTTCTGAAATTTAAAGTCAAAATAGAATTTGTTTGGTAACTTATTTCGATACCGAATATCTGGCACCATCTTGGAAAGATGCGTGTTATAAAAATTGTGGGATTCTAAATGACTAGATACGTCTCTTTTGAAATTTCTGAAATTATGGATATACCTAAATCATTTATTAGGGAAATCTTCACATGAGAGTTGTATTCTTGTTAAATTTCCTTTCTTCTTAATAAAAGATGGTTTTAAATTATACAAGTGTCCATAAAAATAAAATATTTGGTTAAAGTTCCTGAATGTGTAAAAAAATATGGTTTTAAATGATACAATGTTCCTAAATGTTTAATAAAATAAAAAATTTGAATAATAAATGCTTAATAAAATATATTGGTTTTAAATGATATAATGTTCCTAAATGTTTAATAAAATAATTTTTTTTAATAATAAATGCTTAATAAAATATATTTTTCAAAAAGCGCACACGGATGTAAATTGACTCGCAAGTGTCGTGTAAATCAAGGAATGTTGTAAAGGAGGTGGCCCCACATTGACTAACAAGTGCCGAGTAAATCAAGAAATGTTGTAAAGTAGGTGGCCCCATACTTGCCGGCTGTGTGGACCCACAAAACATAATAGTGTAAAAGAGGTGGCCCCATGCTTGCCCGCTGTGTGGACCCACCAGAAGAGTTACCTATTCCCCACTAAAAATACAATATTTTTTTCAATGATAAAAACTTTATTTGTTAGGAGGGTTGTTTATAAGCTTGATATTTTTATGAAGACTAATGTAATTTTGATGTTATCTTTGGCTTGGTTTTGGTTTCAAGGGACTAAAAAGACAATTTTTTTATGTGAACAAATACCAACTTTTTTTTTATTATGGTGGCCATTTAAATAAAGATATTAATTTTTATTTTAGTATTTATTTTATTAAATGTTATTGATTCTTATTATATTTATATAAATTTTATAACTTTATAATATTTTTTTAAATGACAATTTTTTGGGGAAAAATATTAAAATTTATCATTGAAATACTTATGCATTAAATTACTTTAAAGTTTTTACAATATTAGAAATAGTTTTTCAATTCCAATCGTTTGCTCACACACCTCCAAAATCCATACACACACAAGCACACACATCATTAAACTCTTTAATTATGGGTTGTGGATTGAGCTTTGTCTTTCAACTTTTAGAAATAGCCTTTCGTCGTTATCCTTCAGTAATTGTGGATTGTGGATTTCGTGATGCCTTTGAACTTTTTGGAATTAACATTCTGCATTTATCCTTCCACAGTTGTGGATTGCGTATTGTCAGTTTTCTTTTAACTTTTTCGAAATAACCTTCGAAAAACCGTCTTGCCACACTTAGAGGTATGGTGGTTAAGACCTTGTAGTTTCTTTATAAATGATTATGGATCACATTGAATGGCCTTACAACCACATTGTTATGAATTGTATTTCTAATAATTGATATGGTTCAATGGTGTAATTCGTGCTACGACCCATAGGGTATTTAGATCTCGAAGAAGAAATATTTTGTCCTTTGTTCATCAATTGAAGTCACAGTTATGAAGTGAGTGTAAGCGTTTCGGGTGAAAATCATTTTTAGATCTGAATGTTTATGTTTAGAGACAATCGGTTGCCATCTGGGAAGGACTTATTTCCATGCGTTGGTTTTGGAAAAATTCGTTGTTTAAAAGGATATTTGGGCGTTTTAATTAATAAATTATCGCCTTGATTATAATTTTTCCTTGATTTTAATACCCATATGTTTAAGTTGGTGAAACACAATCTTTGAATTAGATATGAGTAGATTTAGTGACAAATAAATTTTAATTTGGCTGTAGTTTTCCAAAGGGTATGTGTATCATGTAGATTCGATTTGTTTTCTAAAAATGTAATGTCCCCAAAACTTGAAAAAAAAAATTATAGGCTAGTAACAACTACCGAGAGGAGATCGTTATAACTCATGCGGAATTACATGTGCTACTTAACTTTCGATCTCTTCAGAAACTGCTGATACTCTCTTGTCCATTCAGTGATTATTAGTTTGTTTACTTCTTATGTCTTAATTCTATTATTTAAACTATTTGTACATCTTAGTTATTACTGTCGGTGAGTTAGTGAATTGTATAGTTCATTGATTTACTTCTGCACATGTGTTCTTTGTTTATTAAGTATAAACTAACTTAACTTTGTTGATGGGAATAAAGTGGTGGAGTGTCAGGACAAGTTCTCCCATGGCGATCTGAGAGGTAAGGTATTTCTTGGTTACGTAGGCTTACTTAGTTCAATCACACTAATGCACCTTTCTATTTTGTTTATGCATTTCATTACTTACGATGTGATTAGATGTATAGTGTGTTGATAGCCTTCGTCGTCAACAACCTGCTACTAGTTATTACGTTTCCTATCGCCTTGTTTTTTTAAAACTTGGTAAGTGTTGTTATCGTCAATTTAGCCATTACAACTAAATTTCCTATACATTGATTATTCTTCATTATGGTCTTAAATTCGTCATTTTTAGATGTCATCAATATCTTTTTGGGCTATGTATATTTTTACTATATATTCTATTTTAACATTTCTTATGTTCTTTTATTGGAAGGTTATCAGTGGTTTGAACGCCGAGCTTTGGATTGATAATTCGAGAGATTTACATGACATACTTTGTATGACATGGTGCTTAATCCTAAACACCTTGAGACTATGGTATTAGACCCTAAGTTCTAAACCTATGGACAAAAATTTATCTACATTCCTAAGAAAAGGTCTTAAACTTGAACTAGCGCAACCTATGGCTAAGTATTATGGTAATGATATCATAGTGCAAGATTTGTAATGTGACAACGTTAATGTTTAACGTTTAGGGTGACATAGTATATGGTATAAACCACATGTTCCAGGGTTTAAGCGATGGTATGAAGGGTGGTGATAATCGATACTTTGTAAGAAGTCGTGACTGTGGGAGTGGGTTTGTGGAAATGTTAAAGGACTCCAACCTGGTGCATTTAATGCTTGTGCAAAAGTGTGATAGCCTTTCCATTAGGCTTGGCTCACGATGGACGTGTATTACATTTGACATTTGGGGTTTCATTGTTTGGCTCTATGTAGAGGTATGACCATGGAGGCGACTTCCCGCTTGTGAAGGTAAGCCTGCATGAAATCCTAAGCCTGCATATTAATTTGGTTTACGGTTTAAGAAATGGCATACTCCTCATCTCCATTTGATTGTTTCTTGCACGTGCCAAAAGGGATGGAGGGCAGCGTGGCTACAACACAGTTGGCTCCCAGTGTTTCATTCGTGGCCACGGTAAGCTTGCTCATCGAGTTAATGCTTGTCACCCTTCAATCTTGTGGGAGAGCTATGTTTTGCATGGTTGTTTTGGCTGGGGCTTGATGTTGTAGAGAAATCGATTTTGCCTTTAGGCTTTGAATATAGACTTGGTTATTTTTAATGTTGAGGCGGTATGTCGTGAATTGTTTCTTAGGCCATTCGGCTATGTGTAATTTTCATTTTTTGTTATGTAAAACGTTAATATTATGGTTTTGGGATTTTAAAACCATGGGCTGCACCATTGCAAGCAATGGTGCCATAGCCCATTGGCACCATAGCCCATTGGCACGTCTGTGTAAAACCTTGCTCTCAGCCTTTAATGGCGACTGTGTATAGACTTTTAGGAAACTCTATGCAAATAGATGTAAGTGTTGGTTTTTTTACTATTTGTAAAGGTTTATGGTGTATGCGTTTCCCTCATGCGTTTTTATTTAACTCTGTATTCTAAATGTGGTTTTTAATGGACAGAGGCATACAACTTACCGGATTCTCTGTGTGTAATTATTGTTTATCAGTTTGATAAATGTAATAGTTCGATAGCGTGGGTAAAATTCACGCCTTCAATGCCATGAGCCTTCCCATGGTGTTGCGACAGCTTGTAATTTCATTGCTTACGGCATCTTGTTCTTATGTGATATTTGGAATGTGTTTTAAATGGGTGTTTGACCTTGGTCATGACTTATGTGAGCACTGTGTATTAAAATGTTAGTGGGTTTCGTGGAGGCCACGATATGTAGACCATCGATGGCACTCGTTGTTTTTAAATAACTTGGAATCTGTATTAAAATGTTTAGTGACCGAGGCCGTGCTGTAGATAGAGACTTATGACCTCTCTGCTAGCATAGGCATTTTAATTATATGGAAATGGTGTGAGTCATGGCCTGTGTGATTAAACATATGAGCTTCATCATTTTGGGCGAGGGCAATTTCAAACTGGAAAATATTTTATAATAAATAATAGAAATGGTAATAGGAATTTACTTTATGGATTTGGTTATGCGTTTGATTATGGTGATGATTTATGTTACGGTTCTTATTGTGGATTTTAATTCTGTTTAAGAAATGAAATTGTAACCTGTGCAGGTCGATACCATGATCACTGTTTATTTAAATATGACCTCTATTTATTAATATAGAGTTGTATGAATGTTACTTGATGAAAATTTTAGATGGATATTTAAATTGGATCTTATATGGGACTATTTAAAAAATATAATGTATGTGAATTATGGTGTTTTAATATGAATGTTAATACTGTATGTTTTATAGCAGAGTCTTGATGAGGAGCACATGGATGGTCATGATATCCCTGTGATTATTATTAATGATGTTTTATTTATGTGGGATATTTTTAATGTAATTTGTAATATGATTACAGACCTTGAAAGGTCTTGGATGGGTTATTTTTTTTTTTAGAAACAAATGCATAAATAGTTTTTATAGAGATTTATACGTGATAGCCTTACTTATATGTATATATAATTATTTTATAAAATAGTTCTGGTGATCAGTAATACCCTAGGGTATCTATATAGTATATTTACTTCTTTAAACTTACTCCTATGGTTCAATCTACTATAATATGAAACACAGATCTCTACTGACAAATGTAATATGTCAGTAGAGATATAAGTATTAGGTGAACATTTAAATAGCAGATCTAGATCTACCTAGTCTACAGTATTAATTTCTCAGTATGACAACGAATGCATAGCAAAAATTCTAGGGTTAGTAAAATATATAGAAGCTTTTACATAAGGCAGCCAACATTATACCCTAGAAATGAACTTTGACATACTAAGAATTTGTACCTGTGATTTGTCTTCATGAAGCTCCTTTAATGATTGAACCTACACACTTTTCAAATAACTAGCATTGCCAATTTAAGACCAATCCGTCCTCTGATTTTGATGACCAAATTACTTGGAAACTACAACGTTCCTCCCAACCATGACCCAGAACTATTCCTGGTTCTAATCCAGATCCCCCCGAGCTAGACTCTAGCATGCAAGTAGCTTAGAGATCCTAAGGTAGGGTTTCTTGTCTCGTATTTAGATTATGAATCAGTCCTCTTTTCCTCGTAGGAGAAATTTCTCCAAGAAAGCACTTGAGAGCAAAAACAGGCAGAATAATAATTCTCAAAAAGAAAAATAATTCCTTGATTTCTTGATTTAACCCTTTTTAATTACTGGGGTAATTTTCAATTCTTAACCTAGGAACTTTTAACTAGTTCCTACTTAGTCTTTCATAGTTATTTCACTATTTATTAGTCATTAAATAATAAATAATAATTGGTGGAGCTTCTCTTATTTCTTTATTCAAGTATATAATTTATCATAATTAATTCTTTATAGATACTATGTATAAAATACATTGTATTCAAATACTATGTTAACATTTGTCTTCGGGCATCATGTATCATGATTCCTAGACTTAACGACACTTCCTTATGAAGGTCAAGTATATAGATGGCTCAGGTTTACTAGGATAGGAAACTCTAAAAATACTTGCATGTTGGATTTCCCTCATATAACAATGTATCTCCTCAGTACTTTGATGAGAATACATAATTCAAAATTTTCATTTAATCACTTATAAATAAGTATTATGATGATCAATATTTTTCTTGAGCCATTTTCACTCAGAAGATATTAAATTCTTTTCAGTAACCCCTAGCGCTTACAAGAGCCCATACTCAATGCCTATAGCATGGAGTTACAAACATAGTGCAACTCCAGAGATTTCACTCAACACTAAATGCTAGTATGTACTTGTATGATACACCTAGGGATACAATGGACAAAGATTCGATGCTCTAGATCTTATGCTCAACATCAACATGGAATGCTCGAGAGCTTATGCCCAACATTTCCAATTATATTTTCATGTGTTCTAGAGCTTTATGCTCAACACAAATGTAAGTACTCATGTGCCCCAGAGCCTCTCACTCAACACAAATAATCTCATCGATCATGCGCTTCAGGGTCCATGCCCAACACAAAAAATTTCATTAATCATGTGCTTCAGGGTCCATGCCCAACACAAAACATATGCATACATATATATCATCAACAATTGGCTTACGCCCAATATACAAAACAAATCATCATGTTCATATGCAGTGGGGTCTTTGACCCAAAAATAAAACATCAATATAATCATCATGATCAATAGGCTCATGCCCATAAATGGTAGGTCCAAAATTCAGGACATTACAAAAAATTAAGAAAAATAACTCCCTATTGTAACTGGAAGAGGAACTAGACGTTTAAACAATATTAGCTCTCGAAAGATTCCTTTGAATTAGTCATGAATGGAATAGTCGTTCCTCCCAACCAAAACCTAGAGCAGCCAAATCACTTTATCTATAACCCCTAAACCTATTCGATGAACCATGAGAACAAAATCCAATTAATGCACCATCTCTTACATTACCAGATTCAATCCCCATCCAATGCAATCCTCCTGCTTGCTAATGGTTGTACTATTATATAGTATTTTTCTTAGGAATTGTTCATTTATCAGCCTCCTGCTCTTTATAACTTAACAAAGAGTTGTGACCTAATTTAGGGGAAGATGCATCCTACACCTTGAGTTCTCAACAACTACAACCACTTGTCTTTTCCTCTTGTGGTCAGCAAACACTCTTCAACAACTATTTCATTTTTTCCCCTTCATTATCTTTTATTAATAAGAGAATAATTCATTAGATTTGTTTTATTTTATACTTTGTGTCAAAAATTTTAAAATAACAAAATAAAATATCTTAGTAGAAATTAATAATAAATTATTAATTCTTGGTGTATCACATACACCTCCTCGTATATGATAACATCGCCCTCGGTGTTATTAATTTTTTATTTTAGCCTTCCATATATTCATCTTGGAATAGGATTGGATATGCCTTCCGCATAAACCTTTCCAATTTTGAAGAAGATTCTTTTAAACTAAGGTGCCTCCATTGGACCTTGACCTATCCAATGGTACGATTCGAGAGTAAATATACTCTCCTGTCAAGAATACACTCTGGTCCCACCTGGAACTCCCCTTCGGGTTCCACCTTTATAAAATTACAATCGATTACATGAGCAGCATCATGAATATGTTTTTTCAAAATGGAAACATGAAAAATGTCATGTAATTTAATAGTAGTTGTTAGGTCTAAACGATATGCAACCGACCCTACTTTAGCCAAAATATCAAATACACCACAATATCTGGGTGTCAAATTTTAGTACTTACCCAATCTCAAATATATTTTCTTGGGATTTACCTTTATGTACACTTGTACACCTACGTAGAGCTCTATAGGATTTATTTTTAGGTTAGGATAAAAAAATTTCCTGTCTTGGGAAACCTTCAACGTTTTTCAGACCTGCTTCACGGTTAGTTCCATATCCTTTAACAATTCAGGTACTAACATTGACCTATCAATTGCAATGAATTAAGAGATTGGAGTATTACATTTGCATTCATACAAGAATTCAAAAGGACCCATACCTCGTGATACTTGAAAATTATTATTGTAAGCAAATTCAAGTAAGTGTAAGTAGTCTTCCCATTTACCTCGCTTGTCCATTACATAGCATGTCTTCTTGGACTTGGTTTACTCTTTCAGTATGCCCATCCATTTGCAGATGACACATAGTACTGAATTTCAACTAAGTGTCTAGGTGAATCCGTGGACCTGGGTAACACTTTTTGGCAAGCGCATTTCGACAAAAACAGAAAAACGCACCTCGGTAGAGGGTTTAACAAGCCCTTGATCGAGGTCTTAATATCTCGACCAAGGTTTTATCAAGCCCTCGACCGAGGTATTTCTTAACCCTCGGTCGAGATATTAAAAGCTTGACCGAGGGTTAATAAATACCTCGGTCAAGGTATTAAATCGGCCGAGGTATGGACCTCTGTCGAGGTACATACCTCGACCAAGGTGCCTGTGTCGAAAAAATTATAAAAAGAGGCCGCGGGGGCCGCAGCCTTTTTTTTGGCAAAATTTCACTGTGGAAGCTCGATCGAGAAACGACGGAACAACGGCATAAGGATTGGCATTTTGAAGCAACCCAAGCACCCCGAAGCAACCCAACCTCGTCACGATGGAGTTAGAGCCAAGAGGTAACGGTTTAAATAATTGTTTTTCAATTTAAATGGAATTAAAATTTTTTTTTATAAATTTATGAAATTTGTTTTAAAATTTTGTAAATGTATGGTTTTATAATTTTCATGTTTAAAATGTGTACCAGCAAGCAAAAATGCTGTCGGATTTTTGAAAATTTGTAGTTAAATTGAATTTTTTTGTTAATTTGTTATATATATATAAATTATGTCAACTCGTAGCGTTTATGCTACCGGTTTAATTTTGAAATGTGTCCCGGGCAAGCCAAAATGCTGCCCAATTTTTTTCAATCCTCCGTGAATTCATGGAGGATTGAA
>LPNX010790439.1:90879-107826 GCA_001517045.1 Pseudotsuga menziesii | reverse complement strand
TAACGGGAGAGAATTTGGAGAGAAGGGGGCACGCAGGCCCATTTCGATGTCCACTCTGTGTTGCTAATTCTGAAACAATTTCTCATTTATTTTTCAATTGCCCATATACCATATCAGTCTGGAACAGAATAGTGCAGAATGAAGATGCCGGATTTAATTGGAGTGGGAGTAACTAGGAATTTTTTATTCATTGGGAAAAAATGTATCCCGGCGAGTTGACTAAGAAGAATGGGTTGAGAGCTTGCTGGCAGAAACTAGCCAAAATTGTTTGCTGGTGCGTCTGGAAAGAAAGAAATCAACGAATTTTCCAGAATCGGCACCAATCAGCATGGAAGGTAATTGTAATAATCAATGCTCTGCTTGGTGAGGTGGTGAGTAGATCCACGATCCCGACTAATAAAGCTGAGTTGACAAGTAAAGAAAAAAAGTGGATGCAAAGTCTCAAGATTCAGGAGAAAAAAAGCATAGCTGTCAATAACATGGAGGAATGGGAAATCTGAATGGATAATTCCCAGCTCGAGAATTGGTTAAAGGAAAGGAAGATTTTCAAGTTATTTTTCGATGGAGCTTCAAAAGGGAATCCAGGTAGAGCAGGAGGGGGTGGAGTTATTATAAACCCAAGAGGGAAAACTGAAATAGAATATTCTTGGAGCATCGGACATGAGTCTAGTAATATGGCAGAAGCTTATGGGCTTTGGCAAGGCCTCAAGCAGGTTCAGATTTTAGGAGCGGATGAAGTCGTGGTCATTGGTGACTCACGGTTAATTATTCAAGCATTGATTAGGGGAAGAAGAGGAAAAAATGAGAGGCTGGAAGGACTGTTAAAAAGAATCAGATATAAGGCTAAAAGTTTTAAGAAGATCGAATTCTTTCATGTTCTAAGGGAACTGAATAAGAGTGCGGATGAAGCAGCCAACAAATTCATAGATTTAGGGTGTTATGAACTCAAGGTAAACTCGATGATTAGTCAGGAAATCCCTCCATAAATGCCCATCATCTAAAGATGGAGTCTAGTAGTGGTCTTTGTATCGCTGATCAGTGGCCTTAGCTGAACCTTTCTTAATAAAATAACCGTTTTTGTTTAAAAAAAAATTTACAAGGGTTTACGTATTTTTTAAAAATGGAAATTAATTCTCTCTTATATATATAATTGTGACAATTTAAACATGTTTATAAGTTATATTGAGTTTTTTATATATAAATAGTATAAGCATGAATTTGATTTCTTTTTTTCCTATCTTTAACATAACATATGTATAGGCCTATTTTTAACATAACATATATATAGGATGGAAATTAATTCTTTCTTAAATATATATATAATTTACAATTAAAATATATTCATAAGTTCTATTGGGTTTTTGGATATGTAAATAGTATAAGCATGAATTTGATTTTTTTTTCCTATCTTTTAACATTGCATATTTATAAAAAGAATAAGTATAAAATTGTATATGCAAAGTTATAGGTATCTTTAAATATCAAAGCTTATTCTTTTATAAAAAACATGCATAAATTTAAGTGTTTGTTTCTATTCCTTTTACACTTTAGTTTAAAGACCTTTAAAAAAATCTTTTATATTATTTGTACACAATAATATTGTGGTCATTAGATATATTGATTAACTTATTTGATATGCATAATGTAATATTGATATTCTTACATAAATCAATATTAAAATGAACTCAATTTATCTAGATAATTCCAAAACTTGGGTAGGTCTAGATAAAACCACACAAGCATATAGGAAAATTGATATGCTTAAAATTTTAATCTTAAAGTCCACCTCCTAGCCAAACCATGATACCATCAAGGTAAATCCATTGAGGGTTTAACATTTTTCCTCTTAGTTAAGCTTTAACTTAGATCTTCAATCAATTCATCAACACCTATACTCTTATTTTTGTTACACTTAACACTTCCAAGTGCTTAGAATAGTGTGCATACAAAGTCTGAATAATTTGTCCTTCACTTATTCAAGATAATAGTTTTATCAATCCATAGACTAATATAGTTGGGAATATTAACTTCAATTTTTAAAGAAATTCGCCATGAGTCCTTGTTCAATTGCAGCCCACCAAATCAACGCTGATGATGATGTTCTTGGCAGTTTCAGTTTCATTTGCAGCATCAGTGCCACCAGCCAAAGCCATAGCGATTTACTGAAATTTGGGCGCCATCTTCAACTATTTCAAAATTCTTCGCATTCCAAATCCAATAAAAACCAGTTCAGAGAAAATTAATCTGGCAAATGACTTGTTCAGGTGTCTAACCGATCGAGTGTCTTCCAGTTCCTCGTTCCTCAGAGGTTTATGGTAAAAACATTTAGTAAACAGGATGCACATTTAGTAAACAGGATGCAGGTTTATGCAAAATGGAATTGAAGACATGTGGTTGTGTGTTAGGAATTTCTTTAACAGATTTACTTCAAAGGTGAATGAATTTTATTATTATTATTTAGTTAATGAATTAATATTTTTTTAAGATAGTTCTGATAAAAGTATTTAAGAAGATTAATAATTGTAATTTATTATTTTAGTTTTACTTACTATTTGTGAATGTAAATGACAGCTTTCCTTATTTCCCATTAACGAGTTATAAATATGTTTGCTCTATTTTAATAAAACCTAAGCGAAATTCAAAAACTTGATTCTATCTCCATTATTTTAAATTACAATTTATTTAATATTATAACAAACTGCAAATTGATTAACATTTCAACAAAGCTTAAACATGGAATTTAATATTATAACAAATTACTTACTACAATTTGATTAACATTTCAACAAAGATGAAACATAGAATTTTATACTATAACAAACTAGTTACTGTAGTTTGATTAACATTTCAACAAAGATGAAACATAGAATTTTATACTATAACAAACTAGTTACTGTAGTTTGATTAACATTTCAACAAAGATAAAACATAAAATTAAATTTGGGATACATTGCTTATCATTTCCATTCATTTGATTCAAAGAATGGCCACTCAAGGAGACAAGTGTAGATGAGCAATAATCGAGATTTTGAATTAAGGATGAATAATTGTCCTCAAATGATGATGACGTTGGACGGTTGTATCTCTCTACAGTGCATCAAACCATGAGCGACTCTTTAAAATTGTACTGTGCATCAAATCATGAGCCACTCTTTAAAATTGGGTCTGACATTGAACATTGCATACTCCCTAAGCAGTCTTATTTTCACTCACAAATAATGACAAATGTTTTTTACATTTTAAAGGAACTTCTATAATAGGATTTCTTTGTTACTAACGTGACATAGAAATATAATCAACATAGTTACAACAAGTAATAAATAACACATCAACATAAAAGCAACAAGTAATTTCACATAGAAAAATAAACAACATAGCAACAAATAAGGTCAGATAAAAAAATAAGCAACATAGCAACAAATAATACATTGTTGCAAGTTTTTAATGTTTCATAATTACTTCAGCTTTCAACTTATATATACAATATAGCATTAAAATATTTCTAAACGGTAGGTAGAAGCATCCTTGCTGCTATTTCACTTGTTATTACAATTTTTAAATTGTGTTGTAATTTCCTTTTGTACAAAATGTTAAATTAGAAAGTATATGGAGTGTATGACTCCATTGTAGGTAGCAATAATCATGATTATAAATCATCAAACTCCATGATACCTCCTCTGATTACACCGCTTCCTCTGACCCTGCTCTATCAGTTGCTGTTGAGCTGAGAGAAATCTGAAGGAAACTTAAGAGACAGAAACAATATCTGCAACAAATTGATGTCGAAGGAGAAAGGCGTTTGGAAACAGTGGATAGAGATATGTCCCATCTCTATGAAGAGGTTCTAGAATCCATCTCTAAATCAGAACGTGCAATGACAGGGATGCTAGCCGAGCTAGAAATCCGGTTTGATAAATTAGAGCTTCGATTGGAAAAGATGACAACGGAGAAAGGATCGAACACTGCAAATTCAGGACCCTCAGCTTAGAAACGTGGCAGCCAAGGAAAGTAATTCAGGATCCCCTGGTGGGTTTTTTGTTTTTGTGACTTTTTGTTATCTCTGTAAGGGTAGTCTCAATCGGTGTAAGGGTAGTAGTAAGCTAAGTTTGTGACATTTGCTATTTCTGTGAAAGGGAAGTGATTATCTGTGTAAGGGTAGTAGAATGATAGGTTGTTTATGTTTTCTGGCAGCTATCTCCATATGGCAGCTTTGAACTATGTAGATCTCTTTTCAGCCGTTACACCAATGCTCGATTAATACAATCCAAAACTGTAAAAAAAAAAAATTATGATTATAAATATATTAATTTTTTTTTGTTAAATTTATTTTGATATTGAAATATATAAACTTAAAACTACTTTTGTTTGATAAAGACATTTCTTCCTAAGTATTGAAATATAACCTAAAATTATATACTCTTCTCTCCTCTAGGACCCTTTAATGAATTACTTAAAATGACCAACTTTTATTTAAAGAAAGTAGTCTAGATCTGTATACATTATACACTGATGTGACTGCATGTCAAAATCTTGACATCACATCCTATCACGAGAGGCTGTCTTAAATATGGTTATTAAATTTCCTGTATTTAAAGTAAATGATAGATTCCATTTGATATATGGAGAGAAGAGTTTTTAATTTAAAGAGTTTAACTTTAAAATGAGTTAGATGCAAATTAACAATATAAATGATTTGGGTTTAGAAAAATGACAAGCTTCGACTTGTATATCATTTTTTAAGAAAATTTGATAATATTTGGATGGAATTACTTAAAATGACCAACTGTTATTTAAAGAAAGTAGTCTAGATCTGTATACATTATACAGTGATGTGACTGCATGTGAAAATCTTGACATCACATCCTATCACGAGAGGCTGTCTTAAATATGGTTATTAAATTTACTGTATTTAAAGTAAATGATAGATTCCATTTGATATATGGAGAGAAGAGTTGTTAATTTAAAGAGTTTATCTTTAAAATGAGTTAGATGCAAATTAACAATATAAATGATTTGGGTTTAAAAAAATCACAAGCTTTTACTTAATATTTGGATGGAAAAAAAATACAAAGGAAAGTTTAGATTATCAAATAATATTTGATATTATCTCAGATTTTGGACTTGTTTGAGTGGGTTGATAAGATTAACCAAGTGTAACAAGTGTATAACACTTATTTATTTCACCGTTCTTGTATTTTGTTATGCTTAAATGCATCTTGATTAAGATTTACAATTAAAGGATGGTTAAAGAAACGGATAACAAAAGATTTACAATTAAAGGGTGGTTAAGAAAACGGATAATAATTTGTTTTTGTTTTTCATATCAGTATAGTATTTGTTTTATGCTTATATTAAATGTAACAATTTGTTATAAATAATGGATATAAAATTATACATTTTAGTCTTTGTTTTACAACTAGCTATCTTCACAAAACTAAATAGTTCTTTGTGCTTATCAACATTCACCAACCACTTTACTTTACTACTTTACTAATGTACTAGTTGTTTTTATTTGAGCTTTGGGGTGGACTAGGGCCTATGCTTTTTCATCTACTGACAAGGATGAAACAAGGGTATTGTTGAGATTGATTATATGGCAGTGGTTCAAAATTTGAAATAAACAATTATATAGTGATGCATGGATAACTCATAGGTGATAGATAGATAACCGAGAGTTCATAGAAAATAACTGAACTGATAGTTGATAAATGGATAACATGAAGAATGTTGGTGATAACATGTAGCTAGACATGGATAACTTAAAGTTAAACACATTTAACTAAAAGAATATGAGAAATAAAAAAATTTCCAAACTATATTCCTTTCCATCATTATCTTTCAACCTTTTAACCATTAAATCTTTATCAACTGGATCCAACCATAAACTATGTAAAAATGCTATATTTCCTTTTACATCATTATCTCTCAATCATTAAATTAACCATTAAATCTTTATCAACTGGATCCAACCATAAACTATGTAAAAATGCTATATTTCCTTTTACATCATTATCTCTCAATCATTAAATCTTTATAAACGAGATCCAACCATGTAAATGTGCTATATCAATTTAATACTGATTAAGTGATTAACAAAATCCAACCATAAACTATGTAAATATACTATATTTCCTTTTACATCGTTATCTCTCAACCATTAAATCTTTATAAACGAGATCCAACCATGTAAATGTGCTGTATCAGATTAAGTGATTCAATTACTATCGTTTTATAACGTTAGGTGTTCACTGTCATATATTTGTATCAGATTAAGTGATTCAATTACTATCGTTTTATAACGTTAGGTGTTCACTGTCATATATTTAAAGTTGATCAGACCAAAGTGGCCACACGGCGCACGATGTTCCTGAAAGAAATTGTCCAGTTTCCACCTGGGCCTCGGTTCCGTCTTTGGATACGTGGGGTAATGCACGGGCATCTGGGTCACCACCCCGCATTGAAGGTGTCTGTAAAGAGATTTTTCCAGTTCCAAGTGTCTGTAAAGAGATTTTTCCAGTTCCAAGCGTTGGCCTCTGGAGCAGTTAAACTCCTTTCTACAGTATGTCTTTTAGCCAAAACACTTCCACCGCGGAAATAATTATGCTTTTCATTATCAGCCGAGTGTGAGTGTGATGATTTCACAGGTATTCCTGGGCGTTTCAACATTCCATTGACAGAGAGCATAGAGCCCCGTGGTGTGTAAAGCTTAGCGAAAAAACCCTACTGCAGCCATAGTCCACCCGAAGCTCTGTGACGCAAGAGTTATATGACAAATACCATGCGCTGAATTGACGTTGATATCTACCCATATTTTGACTCTGCTGAATCTGTGTTAACTTTAAATTTCAACTTAAACTAAACATCCCACATGTCCTATGCATACGGATAACCTCGGTCTACGTTGTGATAATTTGCGCAGGAAGGGGTTGTGAGTGTTTCTTACACGAGAGACGCCCCTCCTTTATCCACATGCGGAGCCTAACTGGCTGCAATTCGGGCATATATGCTGTTGCAGGGGTCATCTGTGCGATTGCGTAAGGTTTTAAGCTATGATGACAGACGGGGCAAATGCACTCTGGGAGATCATGTAAGGTTATGTTATGATGAGTGATGTAAGGTAAGAAAACGTCCCATTGTGGGCAACTTGTATAAATTAGAAACTAGCAACTAATACTTGAGACTCAACTCTTTGCAGAAGAAATGCATACAGAAAAATTCACAGAAACTTTTAGAACATGCTCAGCATGCATCGAAAAATGCCTGGCATTATCTCACGGGCATTTGCATTGGAGCGGAACATCTTTTTTCAAAGTCATGGATCTCAACTCCTTTTCCTGTTTGGTACGTGAAATATTATGATACTTGTCTCAATCCTGCATTAATATCATGATACTTGTCTCAATCTTGCATTTTTAAGGAAAATTATAGTTGGTACAGAGATAATTCAGACAGATTTTTGCAAAATGTTAAAACTATGCATTAAATTTACAGAAGATAATAGTTATGGTTTGCCCAAACACAACTCAGATTTTGTTTTGACTGTTTGACAGTGCCCAAATATAAATATAGATGAATGTTTGGATGGTTTGATGCACGTCTGCTCATGTTTTTTTCAATTAACTGTTCTTCTACTGTATTTTGTTCATTGCAGGGGATCCCCGCTGATTTTGTGAAGAAAATGCAACGTGGCGCGTGTAAAGATGCAATTATACAAGGCCCAACTTCCAAGTGGGAATTTGTGGCATGTGAATCTGTGTTGTTCTAATACGCGGGCATTTTTCAGATATGGTTGGGAAAGTTTTGTTTTTTTAAGTCGTTTAAGACGGAGTGGGCTATTTTCTCGACGATTTGCATTTAGGGTTCTTTTGGCTCATTGTGTATTGCTGCCTTCGAGAGCGCTGAGCCCTGAAGCAGTTTGCAATGGTCTCTGTATTTGAAGTTGAAAATATCTTAATTTTTTGAAAAATAAGCTATTCTCACTACGATTTGCACCAAAAACCTACTGAATTCTTTCTAAAAACCCTGACGCGGTTTGCAATCGTCTCCGTCTCCGGCTCTCATCTGTCATCTGAAAACTATGTTGCCGAACCGCCGCCCTACACGTCCAAACACTGACAAAATTTCGCACCCTGATATCACCACCTCAACCTGCATTTATTGCCTGGGATTTTGAATGTCTAGTAGCTCCTGCGCCACATGTATGGCAAAGGAGTTGGCTAATTTCTAGAATATTTGTATCTGAATTTTTGTAGGTTTTTTGGTTAAATCTAAATTGTTCAAAGAGTAGTTTTTAGTGATTGGAATTGCATAAATCAGATGTTCAGATGAAATGGAGGATGCTGAATCCATTTTTACAATAAAAATTACAATTTTAATACTGGAAATCTCATTTTCAACAACAAATAATATTGCTAAATTCACAAACTTACCTGAAAAGATAGATACAAATAATCTAAAGATTAACCCTTGACGTATGTGCGTGATGAAGGACTGCCCTCTACCATGCCAGCATTTTGGACAGTCCAACGGCGTCCTCAACTATGGAACTTTGCATCACCCGAACGGCTCCAAAATATGGGCTCCATTCCCTTCAAAACCTTTCAAAACGGTAAGAGCTTAATTGTATTCTAATGAATTCATTTTTTTTCTCAACCGATGTATCGAACACTCTTCAAATTCCTAAGTAAACTGAAAGATCCTCGAGCGAGGACGAAATCCATAAATTGCAGGTGCAGGAGCGCAAAGGGGAAGTCGAACACAGCGCTGGAAAACGTGGGCACTGGAACACCTTCAACCTCGAATGTGGTTGATAACTCTGCCTCCCCTGCCAGCGAACCCTCTGCACCATCAAGGGTTGAACAGTCCGCGAACAGCCATTGTGTGAGAGGTGGAGGAGACGACCTTCTGAAATGTTTTCATCGTTTTATTAGGCTTTTTTTAAATGGGGAATCCAAATTCCGATGCAGTTGAGAAAGGGAGTTGGCTAATCTCTACACTATGTGCAATAGTGCATTTCTAGGTAAGTTTAATTTTTAGATTATTAGTTTTTTTTATAGGTAAGTTTGATTCAAATTTTTTAATACAATTTTTTTGTAGAAAATTAGCTGGTATAATTTGCTGTTGAAAATAAGATTTCCAGTATTAAAATTATGATTTTATTGTAGAAATGGATTCAGGATCTTTTATTACTTTTGAGTGCCTAGTTTATTAGAATTCTAATAACTGAAAACTATCTTAAACAATTTGGATTTTAGAGAAAAAAAATAATAATGATATTATTAACATTTGATCTCAGGGGAGGGTAGGAAAGTTATTTCGCAGCAAACTTTTTTGGAAAGGCACATTTTTATGGACCGGGATAACGTACAAACCCTTTATGAGGGGCTGAAATTATATTGAAGGCATTTTTATTTGACACACCAGATTCTGTTTTATTACGTGAATTGTGATTTATATCTGATTTAGAACAACTCAGTATCTTCTCATGTCTGTCCCGGTATGAATAAGATGATAAGTTGCATATTTCTTAGGTTTAAAACTTAAACTTACAGAAATTGGGAACATCATAAATCAAGGTTAAACCTCTCTCTGTGTTCTTAATTTTCATTTCATAGTTTTGTGTTTCTGTCACGTCAAATATTGACCTCATTGGATGCAACAACACATTGTAAATCGGACCCCTCTTTTCTGACTAAAAATAGTTTACAATTCTAGCATGAAAGGAAGTCTTGCTTGAGAACTACAAAGTGTAATGCAATTGCGAACATTCATCTATACCTTTTTTAGAGAAATAATTTAAAATAAACAAACACTGTTATGACATAGTTTATAGTTTGTTTACAAATTCAATGTAATAAAGTAAAATGCTAAAACTATACTATACTATATGATTCGGGTATACTATATAATTCGGACATATATGACAACATTTCACATTTTGATTTTTAGCAGGGGCATTTTGATTTTTAGCAGAGGCTTGGTGATTCGTTTCAAGCCATTTAAACGTCATTTTTCTTGATTTTGCTAGTTTCAGAAGCTAACGTGAGCCCAATGAAATTTTCTTTTTACTTATCACAGTGTACCAATAAACAAATGTAGAGAAAGATAGACTCGTGGTCAAACCATTAGATACAATGTTTTTACAGTGTTGCATTGATCATTTATTTTTGATACTTTATTGAAGTAGAGGACATAGAGTTGCTTACATTTATTTTCTGAAAGATACAAGATGAGTGCTCTCTTAATCTAGTTAACAATAGGAGAAATTTGAAAGCCTTTCTTCATTTACCAACTAAATAAGATTTGCTAGGGAAAATTTGAAAGTTTTTCTTCATTTACCAGCTAAGTTGACTAAAGTATATTATTCTTATTTTTACACATGTTGACTTTATTGTCTACTTATTTTGCTAATTAAGTTACAAGGGTCAAGTTTGACCAATATTATTATTATTATACATCAACCAATGTTCATCTCTATCCAAATTAATCCCCAAATTTGGTAAAGGGTCAAGTTTGAACAATATTATTATTATTATTATACATCAATTAGTTTTCAACTCTATCCAAATTAATCCCCATATTTGGTAAATTGCAAAGTAAAAATACTTTCTCAACTTTGAAATCATTTCAAGAGATTAAATAATTTTCCACCCTATATCATTTAATTTCAACTCTATCCAAATTAATCCCCAAATTTGATAAATTGCAAAGTAAAAATGCTTTCTTAACTTTGAAATCATTTCAATAGATCAAATAATTTTCCACTCTATATCATTTATATGAAAACTTGCCATTTACAAAATAAAAGCAATTCCTTAAATGTGAACTTGCAATTAAAAAAATAAAAGCAATTCCTTAACTTTAAAGTAGTTTCAATATTAGGTGCACATGTCATTTGCTCCCTATCTATTAAAAACAAATAAATAGAAGTTTAAATTTCTCTCCAATATTCTCTTATGATTTACACTAATAATTTATTAAAAATTATAAATGTTATAACTCATTTAATTTAATTTAATTTTTATATAGTGTTCCTTTACAAATTAACAAATAATGTCTCTCAACAAATGAATAATGAATTGTTGGGATTATAATCCTCCCTTAGTCCAAATTGGTCAATTATGCCTAAAATAGGAGCCTTTTCAGTCATTATTGAGTCAGTGGTTCCATTGGGTCCACATGGCCTAATTGGACCACATGTACCGATTACTAGAGTGTGGAGAACACTAATTGAGGCTAACTTCCATTGACTGCACGTCCACATGGCCTAATTGGACCACATGTACCGATTACTAGAGTGTGGGGAACACTACTTGAGGCTAACTTCCACTGACTGCGTGCATCAGTTTAGGCACCTCCTAGACCAATCCCTACAATTTAGGAGCCACTGGGAGTGTTGGCACCAACCTCCTTCAGTTGAGTTCACTTGGTGACTAGTCAAGCCTAGTTAGGAGTCAGTTACATTTAATTACATCCATCTATATTCAGTTAGCGTCAGTCATTGATTAACTGCATGTGTTAATGCACCCTTCCTCACCTACCACATTTAGTTAGATTAGTTAATTGATTCTAACTGATTGAGGCACCGATTTAGACAACTAGAGCTATCTATTTAAGCTCCGATATCGATTTAGACATTTCCAGCTATCCATTCAGTCACAATGAATTAACCAATTCAAATTTCCTCTCATGCATTCAAATTTTCTGGATATTAATACCAATGTACATTGTAACAATTATCCAGATTGTATCCATTTTTACTTTTGATTAATGAAAGCATTTACAACTGCAAATCATTATTGCATTGTTTCATATCATATTTTGAGTAAAAATGCTTTTGTAATCTTCTTGTGAGTTTTTCCTTGATTCATAGATTCTTGTGTGCTCAATTTTAATATGGTATCAGAGCCTAGGCACGACAAGGCAATCCTGCTTCTACAGATTTCATGTTGGATCAATGAAGCAATTTGAGCAAAAAAAACTCAAAAAAATTCCATCTCTGCACCAAAAGCGGAGAGTTTACCACATAATTCCTGGGCAAAGAAATTGTTGATCAAGCTTGCTTGATTAACTAAGTTGGGTGTGAAGCAAACTCCAAAAGTGCAGGTTGTTCGACCTTACTTTGTTTTTTTGTGTGTAATTGCAGGTACAATTCAGATGGATTCGAAATTATCATTTCCTCTTCTTAATCCATCCACAAGATATTCAAAATGGAAGTTGAACATGATTTCATCTCTCAAGAGACAAGATCTCTATGAGGTGTCTATTGGACTTGGTAAAGAGTCTTATGAGGATGAGAATGACTGGCTAAATGACGATGATAGAGATTTTGGAACAATTTGTCTGGCCCTTTCTCCAAGCTTGTGCTACCTTGTTAAATCTGCTGAATACCCAAAGGATCTCTGGACAAAATTGGATAGAACTTTGGAAAGCACAATAAGGATCATTATAGCAGTTTGTAGATCATACCCAACACCACAAGAGTTCTTAATTCAAAAATTTTGACCTCTACTCTCTCTGATGAAGTTATTAAAGATGAAGAAGAAGCAGAATCTTCTACACAGACAATTCGAATTGAAGAGAGTCTCCTTGTAGTGACTCCTTCATTTGTTGCTCCGAAAGTTTATGAGATCTATGATATCTCATCTTCTCATATGGCTGATCCAGAAGAAGGCATTCAAATCTCTATATTGAAGAAAAACTCTGCTGCAATTCTATGCAAACATTCTCCAGTGATTCTACATTAAATTCTGTGCAAAATTTGCCAGTGATTGCTTCCGAAAGTGAAGAGGAATTCGATTTATCTCCATCTAATGTTGCTGCTGGTGTGCTGATAAGTAATACCTTGGATATTTTGGAAAAAATACCAGATTGTAGGAGCGATCCATTCGATCTCTTTGATCTAGATCTTCCATCAAATTCCTACAGGATTGCATGCGCCAATATTCAGAATTTTGAAGAATGAGAAAACTGTGCATCTACCATCTCGGTGGACCACACTTTTGGATCCGGTATGAAGCTATTTGGATATGATATGATCTTATTTGGATCTGATCTGATATTATTTGTTTTGAATTTTAAGTTCCAAGAGCTTTCACTCATGATTGTAGCTGGTCTCATCAATTTTGGTGTGACAAATCAAGTACCACAAGTCTTCTTCAAATTTGTTGCTGGGGATTTGATGTTAGTTTCATCTTATGAGGTTGTTGATATTGCATTTTGTGAATCATTGCTTAATTCTAAAGCTATATCAGATTATGGATCTCAATCATTCACTCTCCATAGTCTCAGGGCTTCTCTACCTTTGATCACATGCTCATCTCCTCATAGAACTAGTAAAGAGGGAGTCATTATGCATTCACCAAGACACTTGATCCTAACACTTGGAGCTGATATTACCTCACATGGTTTGTTGTTCATGGATATAATATATCAGTTTCTTGGATGTTCCTCAGATGGTTCGAATTCTCAAGCACTTTTTCTCTCTTATCAGTTGATTTCAATTGCTCTACATGGGTCCAGTTTTCATCCAGCAACTATCTATGTTTCTGATTCAGTTGAGCACATTATTATTCTTCCAAGAGGAATATTCCTCCATCCATAATCATTTAGTTTGGATGAAAAGTTCACATTCCACGCCCCAGGATACCTGTGCACAAAAGAACAAGCTTTTTCCTGATTCTACCTGCTTAGTTTGAGGGGGGGATTTTTTCCCATGTGGTTTTTTCCCCGTTTCCTTGTTTGTATTAAGCAACTACTTTTGCATTTTAGTTGTAATGGGTGACCTTTGGTCTTAGTTACTAGGGCCCACAAATTTTCCAAGTGAGCATTCAAGGGGGGTGTTGGGATTATAATCCTCCCTTGTCCAAATTGGCCAATTATGCCTAAAATATGAGTCTTTTCAGTCATTATTGAGTCACTAGTTCCATTGAGTCCACATGGCCTAATTGGACCACATGTACCAATTACTAGAGTGCGAGGAACAATAATTGAGGCTAACTACCACTGCGTGCACTTGCATGCATCAGTTTAGGTGCCTCCTAGACCAATCCCTACAATTTAGGATCCATTGGGAGTGTCAGCACCAACCTCCTTCAATTGCGTTTAGTTGGTGACTAGTCAAGCCTAGTTAGGAGTCATTTAAATTCAGTTACATCCAGATATATTCAGTTAGTGTTAGTCATTGATTAACTGCATGTGAGAAGGTGCCCTTCCTCACCTACCACATTCAGTTAGACTAGTTAACTGATTCTAACTGATTGAGGCACCGATATAGACATAGTAGAGCTAACTAGTTAAGCTTCGATAGTGATTTAGACATTTCTGTTATCCATTTAGTCACAGTTAGTTAACCAATTCGAATTTCCTCTCATGCATTCGAATTGTATGGTTATTAATACCAGTGTATTACATTGTAACAATTATCCAGATTGTATCCATTTTTACTTTTAATTAATGAAATCATTTACAACTGCAAACCATTATTGCACTGCTTCATATCATATTTTGAGTAAAATTGCTTGTGTAATCTTCTTGTGAGTTTTGCCTTGCTTCATAGATTCCCGTGTGCTCAATTTTAATATGAATAAATATTAAGATCCATTTAAATAGTTATCTTGAAAATGAGATAATTTCCTATATTTGATATTAATTTATTTTTTTATATAGTGTTATTTTACAAATTTACAAATAATGTCGCTCAACACATGAATATTGAATAAATATTAAGATCCATTTAATTAATTATCTTGAAAATGAGATAATTTCCTTTATTTGATATTCCTTGACATGTTTACCACATTGGCCTAACCACACTATGTATTAAAAAAAGCTAAATAAGATGCCATTTTCTATGACGTTCAATATATTTAAACAAAAATCTTTCATATTCTCTCAATCAAGTATGCTCATTTTCTTATTCTTGAAAATATGTGATTTACTAATATCCAATTGTTTTATTTTGAAGTAAGCACCATACACCCACAATATAACAACCCTACGTTAAGCGCCATTGGCAAGACATAACCGAGGGCATACCGTGATACACTGCTCAAGGGTGCACGACGAGTCCATGTGTTGAGATGCATTATTCAAGGGCACACAACGAGTCCATGCATTGAAATGCACTATTCAAGGGTGTACGCCAAGTCTATATATTTGGTATCTAGCTCATGGGTGTTATCCATGAGACAAACAAGACAATGTACTAGCGCGTTGGATCGCTAGGAGGACCAAGGATGATGTTAAGTCAAGTAGGATGAGACGAACCGACAAAACACTGCGTAAGTAGGCTTAACGGAGGATGATGCGATTGGAAATGTAATGCACGATATGTAAACCATGATAGGACAATAACGTGGATGGGTGTAGCGATGGTATGTGGCCGGGTGGAGATGGGACATGACCTTTGGGAACCATCCAGTACTGAGAATATATGGGTGGATGTGTCATCATGCATTGGGAAGTCAATTGTTTAAGTGTTGGCTCAAGGGCAGACATGCGATGGAAAAGATTGTCTAAGGTTGGGTGGAAATGCGACGGACTACATCATCTACAGTGAAACAGACAGTTGACATTTTACACAACTCTAAGGTGTATGGATTGGGTTCAGTCAGGATGGTTTCGGTAAGGTGTAGTTCAGGTGATACTTACGGTTGATGGCCAAGCCCAACTAGCAAGATCACATTATGTCGCGTGACGACTAGGATTTCAAATGGTATGGGACGCTTAAGATGGATCGAAAAGCCTAGGCCCATGACAAACAAGGTCAAAATTAGTCTATTGGTGATGGTAAAGATTAATCTATTGGTGATGTGATGAGATAGAGTCTAGACACCCAACTTTTGTAAGAACACGTTAATATGGAATGGTCTCTCACAACCAATTTTTTTCATTTTCACACAAATGCACGATCTTCATGGTTCCAACGCTACATGTTTCATGTCTCTTTGTGGCCTTCCATGGTTCATGTTATTGAGGTAATCCTAGAAAAGTTTGGAGACATTTTGAGACCACTCCAATGTATATATCCACGATATTGCATGGTTCCACCATAAAAAATGATCTCCATGATCTTGATTCATGTAGTATGTTTCTTTATGGTTGTAAATGTTTCATGTTATTAATATGAAGGTGAGAGGGGACAAAGGGAGGTCTTGAGATACTGTTTAGTTAAGTCCCTTAAAGAAATGATGGATCATTAGGGAAATTTTGAGTTCTAAAATGGGCCTCATAAGAGATATAATAAAATATTATAAGTTAAGCATTTTATAGGGGAGGTGTATTTAGAACTCATCTTTTACACTAAAACCAATGTAACTATATGGTTAAGTTAATTTAAAAATATGTCAAAAATAAAATCAATAAAAAAACATTTTTTGATGTGACTAAAAGTAGGAGTACTTTTAAATACATAAATTGTTTTTTAATATAATATGATGAATGTACTCATAAAATAATGTACTCATAAAATAAAATAAAATATATTAATTTTGAAGTTTGAAATATAAGTTACTTATTCATTATTAAAAATAGGTTTATAAAACTATAATTTTATTATTTTAAATTTTAAACATAAAATTAAATTTATATAAATAAATTATTATTTCTTTAAATAATATATATTCTTAATATAAATCTAATTTATATTTATTAAAATAAAAATCAATTTTAAAATATAAATATAAACTTTTATTATTTTATAATTTATTTTTATCTTTATAATATTTTTTATTAAGATTTATGCTAGATATATGATATATTGTTTTTAATTTAATAAAGTTAATTAATAAAAAAATTCAAAAAATTAAACAAGTACTATATTTAAATGCATAAGTATATATAATAATTTATTATATTATAATATAATACTTCACTAAAATAAATAAATATGTTTTCAAAGAAAAAGTGATGTTACAGAATATGTAAAATTTAAGTGGACAGAGTATA
>LPNX010790439.1:70735-90342 GCA_001517045.1 Pseudotsuga menziesii | reverse complement strand
GAGCATAGAAATATAACTTTAAAGCAAACTAATTAATTCTCTTTTTTTAGGTCCGATAGACCAAATTTGGTCTCAGGGGACGTTAACCATCATCATCATCATAATAATTAGTTAATATAATATAACATTTTATTTTATTAAAACAAATCAATATAAGCTAACAATAATATTTAAATATAAACTTTTACCAGAAACGTGTTGTTAATATTTAAGTATATGAAAATACATATAATATTTTATTTTAATAAAATATATAAATATATATTTTTATATATTAAATAATTAAAAATAATTAAAAATTTAATTATTAAATCTCTTTAATGTAAATAATATTAATTTAAATATATTTTAATAATTATAATAAATTAATATACATAAATGTATATTAAATATTTAAAAGCAAATACAAAATTATTATTAAATTATTTTTATTATAAAATATTAAATGATTTTGATTTTGAATAATGGTTTTGTCATTATTAATTTATTATTTAAAGTGTATCTTATATATTGAAAAATAATTACATAGTTTTGGTTTTTAATATAACATAATTTACTTTTAAAAATAATTACATAGTTTTGGTTTAATATAGCATAATTTACTTTTTTTGTGTTGTAATTTATTTTATTTTAAAATATAAAGAGTACTTTTTGTCAAAGTACTTTAAGAGTATTTTAATACATTTATATTATATTCAAAAGTATTATGAATACTATTTTCATTATGAGTATTTTTCTTACAACATTGTTATGGTTAACTATGAGTTTTTATTCACCATTTAGAATTTGACAAATAAACATCTTTAATTCAACCAATGCCACCTCAACTATTATAGATGGTGTCATTCTCTAAAATGTGATTGGTTCTCATAAAGTTAATTTTGATAATACATTTTTTGTTTTGAGACCCATTTTTTACCTCAAAATTCCCCTAATGTTTTTATCCGACTTGAACATCATATAGGATCATGATGGACCATGGAAGATACCTGAGGATTGTGAATGGAACCATGCATGATATAACATATGGTTATGTACAATCAAACATCTATCATTAAAAGCATTGAATGAGCTATTCGGTGCTAAACATTTGCTAACTTGTTGTAGTGTAGGAAAGCATAAGAGGAAATGCAATTTGAAATCTCTTACATATAGATATAAATCCTTAATGAAAAATATCAAATTGCCTATTCAACAAGGTGGAAATGAGGATAAATATCATCAAGTGTGAGTGTCAACTTGACAATCTTGCTAGGAAGATAATAGCTCCCCATAGATTCCTCAAATTTTACGCAATGAGTGTATCAACTATGTTTTGATTCCTCGTAAAATGTTGAATAAGATCACAATCATGTTTAGACTTCCAATGACAAGAATGTCTAACTTGATGGAAAGTTTTTATGCCACAAGATAACTCTCAAAGATGGATTTGAGGAGACGACACTGTCAAATAAGGATAAGAGAAGGAAATGAGTTGAAAATTTTGCATTCAAGTCCAAGGATGTATTATGCCAATGGTTGGATAAGGCATTTGGGTTGACCAATGTATCAAGCATGTTCATGTGGTTGAAGGCAAGAGTGTTGCAACCATGCATTAATAAAGTTTTAGTCGTCTATCTAGATGAGATTTTTATTTTCAACAAAAGTAGATTTAAACATTTGGAACTTCTAAGATTGGTATTTGAGACTTTGAGTGGAAGGTAGTTGCACTTAAAGGTGAAGAACTGCGAGTTAATAAAGAATTAGCTAATTGTATTTTGAATTGATTGTGGACCAAGGAGGTTTACACATGGATCAAGAGAAAGTAAGAGTTATTTTGGAGTGGCCCACATCATGCAATTCTATTGAGCTATGGAGTTCTGTGGTAGTTTTATTTCTACATTCTGCATACTCCCAAAAAAGGTTGCACTTAAGATTAAGAGGATTGTATGGAGCAACAACAAAGTTGAGTAGAGTGTAGAAGATGGTAATGCACAATAAAAGTAGATAAGGAAGAATGAACCTTTGGTTGAGTTCTTTGATAAGTATGCTAAGGAAGAAGTTAATGACTATGTGATTGAACATGATACAAGGGGTGAAGGTTCATGGACAACAAAAAATGGTTGTTTGAAGAAAATTTGGGAGCCAAGGAAGTAGCAAAAGACACCGTGAACATAAGTTGTTGCACATGAAAATAGACAAAATTATAAATAACAAAATAGAAAAACTTGGTGTAGGAAGGAATTGAAAGACTGTGATGCAAAAAAAGTGATGCACAAGAGCCAATTGTGTTAATAATAATGAGAATGAGTAGACAAGTTTCCTTATCCTACATTTCCTTAAATGTGAAATATTTCCTTCTTTCATTTTTGGATTTGTTTGAGAATCTTTCATTGTTTATATTGAATAGTTAAAATTTGGTTTCTAGATCACTTAAGCTCAACCACAACATAGAAGAAGGAGTCCATTATGCATTCCCTTGCACTCCATCCCTATTTGAACTTGTCAACAAATTTAAGAGATATAAGACTAGTCTACAACAATAGGTGATATAATTGCGCAAAGAGGCACTCTACAGCCTAGTATGGGGGAGATCTTGTAACATTATGTAACGTTCCTCATGTAACATTCCTCTTGTAAATGTCGGCCATAAAAAATAATTTTTTTTAATTGTCCTCCAAAATAAATGTCGGCCACAAAAACAAGCTAATATGGGGGAGATGTTGTAATGTTCCTACCTAACAAAACAATAAAAAATAAAAAATTTAATGATCGGCCAAAAAAAATGTCTGTCGAAAAAACAACACAATATGGGGGAGATGTTGTAATGTTCCTACTTAACAAAATAATAAAAATTAAAAAAATTGAATTATCCACAAAAAAAAAATGTTGGTTGTGCACATGGTTTTAAAACCATGTGCAAGGCCTCCTAAACAACCCATGGTTTTATTGTACGGGGTTTAGGAGGGCCTTGCAAATGGTTTTAAAACTATGTGCAAGGCCTCCTAAACAACCCATTGTTTTATTGTACATGGTTTAGGAGGTCGTTGCAAATGGTTTTAAGACCATGTGCAAGGCCTCGTAAACAACCCATGGTTTTAGGAGGGCCTTGAACATGGTTTTAAAACCATGTATGGGGGAGATGTTGTAATCTTCTTTCCTAACAAAATAAAAAATAATAAAAAATATTATATGTCGACCATAAATAGTACTAAATATTAATAATAAAAATATTACACAACAGGATTTGAACCCGAAATCCTATGACATTTGACGTAACATACGGATGTGTCGAAATGCAATGATGAAAAGTACTGTACCTTTTGAATTATTTTAGCGCCATTGAATTTCCAACGTTGTTAGCGTAGTTTTTTCGACGGATGTAACGTCGTCGATTATGCGATGGTGACATGTCGAATTTGCAATGGGAGCGGTCATCGGATATCCAACACTAGGGTGTCGAAAAGGCAACAAGGATTCCGTCGGAGATCTGACAACAGAGTGTCAAATTTGCGACATGTTTGGGCTATTTTTTGAAATAATACATGATGACATATTTCAAATAGTTTGACCCATATTTCCAACGGTAACTATGTTCACATCGTTGGATATTCGACAACTGTGCAATTATAAATTAAAACATTTTTAAGCATTCCGACAGGTTTGCTATAGAAGCGACGGACGGTTTGGGGAAATTATTTTTTCCTCAACGGACGGTTTCACGAATTGTTTTATTCTTCAACGAGCGGTTGTGGGAATTTTTTTTCTTCTTCGACAGACATTTTGCAGGAATTTTTGTATTCTTAGACAAACCTTCGTTTGAGAAACTTGTGACGCGTGGAACTTGATTTTTTAATATTGTCGATAGTATTCATTCACGAAGTTTGTGACAAAATGTCAAATAGAAATATTCCGGATCCAAACGAAAACAATCGACAATTGCTTGCTAGACTATGGGATGCTGCGAAATGAAGGGGTGATGGCAAAAGTTATTGTCCATGTACTCACTGTAGGGGATTTAAGAGGAGAAGAGTATTGATCTCAACAGCCACAAAACATTGCAGGGAACATGGACACCCTAAGGGGGGAATTAATATTGTCCATTTGTAGGTTTAGCATTATAAAGTTTTTTATATTCTTTGCTTTGGTAAATGTATGTATTATTTTAATATTTCCTATATTAATGTATATCTATTGATGTTTCCATGTATTTGTAAAGGAAACACACCCTACGACATATCGTCCAGAGGAAGTGCTTTCAGAACAAGTTCTGGATCAGGATCATGGAGTGTCTATGTTTAATGGAGAACAAGTGAATGATCATATTGAACAAGATGATCATACTGATAACGTAGTTGAAGATGATGGTAAAAATACATTGATCCATGATTCATTTAATGTTAGAATGGATGATGACAATGACGATGATAATGAAAATGATGATGACTTTGATGATGTTCACAATATACCTCTTCTCAATAAGGCATATGAACCCCTTTATGAAGGGTCCAAAACAAATCTTCTCTCTATTGTATTGTTGATAATGAACTTGAAGGTTATGAATGGTCTTTCAAACATTGCAATCACATGGATGCTAAGGTATGTAAAATAATCCATCACATATGTAGGAACGTGATAAATTTTATCTGTATTCCTCTAATAATTGTATTGTTAACTCATTATTGATCATCGTACGGATGAAGTGTGTTTCGTTAATATTATTTATTTATTACATTAACTATTTTTTATTTTTTGTATCTTGATAGCTGAATTTTTGTTACCACCATCAAATATTTTACCTCGCACATATCGAGATTTATCTTCCATTATGAAAGATATTGGAATGCATTATGAAGCAATTCATGCATGCCTTGATGACCATGTTATATATTGTAATCAGCATGAATTTGTAACAGAATGTCTGGAATGTCATATAAGTAGATATCGAACAGATAAAGTAACAAAAAATGTGCCTCGGAAGGTTCTTCATTATATTCCCATCATTCCACGTTTTCAACGATTGTTCAGGTGCAAAAACATAGCGCAATTTATGGATTACCATGCCAGGAACAGAAGTCAAGATGATGTTATTCGAATGCCTGCAGATGGTTCTGCTTTTAGAGATATTGAGGAAAAGTGGCCTCACTTTAAAGAAGAACCACATAATCTTAGGATTTCTTTGGCAGCAGATGGTGTTAATCCATTTACACGGTGTGGCCTATTTTTGTTATCAACAATAACATTCCTCCATGGTTGTTAATAAAGATGGAGCACATAATGTTGTCGATGATTATTCCAGGTATTTTGTGTCTACAACTGTTTTATTTCTAATGTTTTTGTGCCATCTCATTTGTCGTACTATGTTTCCTAATTTCATATATATATTTTTTATTTTACTCTTGTGCATGTTTTATATATCTTAATGGTTCTCATAATGATATATTTTATATGTAATTCAAATCAATTAGGTAAGTTCCAAGTCAAAGATATGAATGTATATATCGAACCTCTTATAGACGAGCTATTGAAGTTATGGAATGGTATCACTATGTATGACATATCTAAACCAATACGACAAATACAATTTCAATTCCATGCAATGGTTGTATGGACAATACATGATGCCCCTAGGTTAACTTCATTTTGTGGTTTGTATTTTTAAGTTCCACTTTAATTGCATTTAATTGTATGGAGTAGTTAATATAGTTTATATATAATTATAATTGACATAGATATTTCATATCTATATATTGTAGGTCTTCATACAAAGGGTAAATTTGCATGTCCAGTTTGTGGTCCTAAGATAAAATCTCGCCGCTCAAAAAGCTTTAGAAAGGAGGTGTTTGATGAGTATAGGCATTTCCTCTCTAAGAATCATAGGTATAGAACAACCGAAAAAAAATATTTTCAATGGGAAGCAGGAGACTGCATTAAAACCACGGAGAATGACACCTTACCTTTGGAAGAGGCAATATAATAGAAATCGTCATCATGGTACTTATGGATCATCGTATATGAATTGTTATGTATTTTAATTTTTATTGTGAGTTGTTTACTGTAGTGTCCATATTTTATTTATGATGTAATTTATTTATAAACTAATATTCATGATGTCCATCGTGATCATGAAGGCATTAACGGGATTCCATAAGGAATGAAAAGTTATCCTATACAATTCAGCAGGATTCCCTACTATGAGCACCTACAAATTGCTCATTTGTTTGATACAATGCATATTGGAAAGAATGTTACTGAAACATTATGGCGACTACTGGAGCTAAGGAGGGAGAAAGATAAAGTTGGGAAAATTTGCAAAGACATTCAAGAAAGAAACCATGCAATGAAATACGTCATCCAATTTCATAGCAACGGAGACCAAGTTAATATAAACTCAATTCCATGGATGTTTATGGAGAAACAAAGCAATGTTATCAAAGAAGTAATGTGGAAAATTAAATTTCCCACTGGATTTTGTGCGAACTTGAAGAATATCATAACAAAAAATGTGATTTTGCAGGGGTCAAAACACATGATTGGCACGTCTTAATCAAGGTAATTATTATTGTTATGTCCATATAATTTTTTTTTTCATTTTATTGCGTTATTGCGTTATGTCCATATAAATTATATTAATGAAAGATTTTGACATTATTGCAGAAATTCATCGCCCCTCGCCAGAAGTTCAACCTTGCGAGCATTCTAGTAGGGAGACCGATGTTCAGATTCCGGAAGATGTGACTCTGACTAAATATTTAAAGAGAAGAAAAGTAAAAAGGAAGTGACTATACAAATTTTGAGTAATTCTTATTTATAATAAAAAAATTACATGGTTTTTTCCTCTGTTTCATGAATGAATGGTTAAATGAATGCTTTAATGAATGGTTTACTGTTTTTTTTATCGGCTATTGACTAAATGAATGGTTTAATGAATGTTTTTTTCAACTTTTGAATGATTGAATGGTTTAAATAATGATTTAATGAAAGCTTCTTTCAGCTATTGAGTGAAATAATTTGCATTAAATTGTTATTTGCAAGTAGATGCATTGGGTTTGGGGAATTGAGAGTAATGTGAGGGGGGGAGGGGCCATAAGAGCTTCCACCTTCACGTGGTTGGTCCTGTTTAGTAGAGAATATTAATTATTCTCGAAACATAGAGGATCTCAATGAATGGTAAGGAAGAATACATTAAAAAACAACCATTTCTATAATTATAGTGTTTAATTTTCACTATTTCTATTTGACTCCTCCATTGGAACTTGTTACAGATAGCGTTGAAAAACATTTTAATATTTACGAGGCAAGAAATGGCATTTTGATGCGATTGATGGCCTTATATACATAGTGTATTTGGTTCTCCATGTTTTATCACATGATCTATTATTAACAATTAATTTACTTGAATAGTTGAATAGTGTTCTAATTTACATTGTAATAGTATTGTATTTATTTAGATTGGTTTTGTTGTTTTCGTAAACAAACAAAAATATAATTGATGGGTGCTAACATGAAACTATTGCAACAGGACAAAATTTGAAGTATGTTGAATTATGTTTTGAAAGGTAAAGCAGAATAAAACAATGCGAAGCTCCACAAATCAAGGTATAATTATGTTTTCTTTTGTTTTATTGAACTGTGTATTGGGTATTTATGCATGTGTACACATGCACATTTAGTTGATAATGGTGATTACCATACATTCAGGCGAACTTTGTTCTATCTGATCTAAAAACTTACCTTAAATAGTTTAATTTATCAGCGATTAAGAATGTATGATTATCAAAATATGATGTTGTATTGCTTTCTTTGTGGATGTTACCATAAGATTGTTAGCTCTGTTTAGATCTCATATTCTTTGCTTGTTTCCATCCACATGTTTGGCACTGTTCCATGTAGTTTATTAAGGATGTTAAATGAGCCATTAACATGTTTAGAGTTACTCAATTGAGTGATATCTAATTGATACATAGGTGAAAATATCAATCTTTATTCCTCTATAAGACCATGGGAGTAGTATACGGGCTCTTACTAGGATGGATAATCCCAACTTCCAATAGGTGATATCTAGTAGAACAAATCAACCACCTACTATAGGTATGGGCATCTCAACTGTTGAAAATAAATCCATACCAACCATTAATAAAGTAGAATATCCACCTATCACAGGTGAGAACGCATTGGCATCCTTAGAAGAAATATAATAATAGAAATCCATAACCAACTCTCATGACAAGTCAACATTTGATAAAACAATGAGTTGATTAACCTTGTGCCATGCAATAACCTCCAAACTATATCAGTCCTTAAATCCTTTTTACAACATGCTAGAAGATATATAAGGATAGGATTGATTTTTACCAAAAATTCAAGTAACAGGTTTTCCATTCCTTCCAAGAGTGTGTCCATGTACTGCATCAACCATTTAACTATTTAATCAAGTCTAATATCTTACTTTTATGGTAGAACCTCTACTATAAAATTCCAAGGACAAGAATGATACTATCATGTCCAAGTAACATAGATAGTCATTCAAACCCAGAAAAAAAATCTCCCAGAGGTAGTGTAGCACATGGGCCAGACATGTCTCCATTCCACCATCCATAGCATATGTGTATTTATCAAGTTTACACCCAAGTCTTGCTAACATACTATGACAAGATCTCAACCTCAGTGGGATAGTCTTGTTGATCAAGGTACAACCAACACATCACAATAAAGCACATGAAAGGTAGGTGTATAAATATTTTAATATACTCTTTTTCTTCCTTTAAAAAATCAGTATAAGTCGATCCCTAAAATTTTCCAGGAACATATTAGCGATAGCTTTTTTTAGCATGTAACATTTCGTTCCCATTAAAATTTTATGATGAGTTTCCAAAAACATCAATCACAACACTTAATAGATTACCTAATTTCAAGTTAATGTTTCTGCTACAACCCGTTGGTTAGAGAAAGAATATGTAACACCGTATATGGACAATCACTTTCAGTTGACACACTAAGAAGGATTTCCTTGTCTTCATGAATGTCTCTGGGTGGCCAAATATTATCAATTGCAACTATGTTGCTAGTGATATATGTATTTTAATGTTTGTCATAAAAAATGACCTGCTATAAGTGATAGTAAAAATGGCTTTTCCTTGAAGACAATGTGTGGAATGGAAAATTCCTCCGTGCATCTGTTGTAACCCGAACCATCTGAAGTGAAACACTGATAAGGAATAATCCCATATAACCCGGTGCATCAATGAAATGAATTGGATTAGTATTCCCCCTTTACTGCAGCAACATACTAAGACAATATTTGTCTAATATTCTTTTATTTGTGGTTGCTCATGACTCGAAATAACAATTTCACTTGGTGTGAAATTGGGTGACACATTTAGCTCACCCTTTTGAATTTTATTTGTGGCAAACTTAGTGTATTATGATCTTTTTCCTGTAGCTCACCTTTACCTCGAATATAGGAAGCAATTTGGAAATAGGCTTTAGATTATTATGCATAACTGAGTTTGATGGTTCCTTTGTTAACCAACTTCCTTATTTGTTACATATAAATGGTTCCCAATTGACTATGACTACACCTTATAAGTTAAATGTCCCAATCCAAGTATACTTATAGAAGTTTTAAGGAAAGGTATCTACAATTTGGCCTTTTCAATCAACAATGAATTAAAAATCTCTAGGAAGCTCATTCAAATTTGAGGTTTATCATAAGATAGAATATGGAAAAATTTAAGCTAATGTTGAAAGGTTGTTTGGTTGTTACACATTTGAAGTGAAATGCAATCAAGATTATTTGATAGAATTTGGGTAATGGGTTAAATAGGGGATGATGGATGGTTTTACTTGGTGCTGTAAAAGGTTATGGGACACAACCACCAGATTTATACTTGATTTTATCAAAATTTCCTGCAGCTTTTGTTTCCCTCTCATTTTACAAGGTATATTTTCAAGTTATTTTATTATATTTGATATATTATTTGAATTATGTGTATTTATTTCACTTTCAAATTCAATTTCACTATTTATATGGCTACCTTTACCTTTTTTTTTCCACGTTGGATGCTTCTACTCTTCATCAACAATTTAATGTTTTTTGCAAAGTCTCCACTAGGTTCTAAGGTCAAGTATAACTCAGAAGAGTCAGCACTGTCACCTAACTAACTAATTCCCTCACTTTGTGTCGGGTAATCCAACACATGGGGGACTTCCCTATTAGAACCTAAGTTTAAAGCGAGATACAATTCCAAGATGACTTAAGTTACTATTTGCACATCAACTACAAATGATTTCCAGCTATAAATTAAGTTGGTATTGAATGCTGAGATCCAAATCTGTTTTGAGATGTTTTAGTAATGCAGAATTGGGGTTTGAGAGTTGATTAATGTATGTGAAAATTCCCTCAATTTCCCTATCTGAAGCATTTAATTAATTGTTACTATAAACTTGCAAATAATACATCTTTTCCAACCAGGAAACCTGAATTGTAACTGCAGAATATTTTAACCATTGTTAACATTATAAATGAAATACGAATAGGGCGAACACTAAGGTAGAACCAAGAATTTCAAGACACTAATCTGAAACTTTTAACCAAACAAATCAGCATTCAAATTGTATTTTTTAATTATGTTTAGAGAAGATTTAATTAATACAACATAGCAGATTTCCAAAAAGATAATTTCCAGCCATCAATGATAAATCCATTACGACCATTTATTTCTAACATCAAGAAAAATAGTACAGTAATCATCATGCAACATAAACTCTTTAAGTTTTTAGTGTCAACATGCACAATATCAATGTGGATCACTTATTCTATAATTAATTAATATACTAATATAATATCCCATGAAAATGAAAATGATCCACTTGATTTTTTCAATAATCTTCATTAAAATCAATTCTAAGAGTACTTCAATGATCTTTTCCCCTTAATTAATACTAAAGCTTTAATAATTTCAACAACAAAATATAAAATTGATAATTTAGATAACTTTTATATATATAAAACTTTTGTGTTAATGCTTTGTGTTTATGTTTGTTAACTTTGGAGTTAATGCTTTGTCCTAAAATTTATAAGTTAATACTTTGTGCTGAGTGATAATATTAAGTTTATCATTAAATAAATTTTAGATTAACTTGTAATTTGGAGTGTTAGCTTTATATTTTCATGTAATTTGATATCTTATTTTTCTTTTCTTTTTTTAAATATTTATCAATTTGGTCTTTTTGAAGCCTTATTTCGCTCAATTTTGATGGGGTAATTTTTTTTTTCTCTAAATTACCATATTATTACATAAACTATATAAAATATTTATAAATTGAAATATTTTTAGAAAAATATCGTCAAATATTTTATAATTGACATTTTAAGAATTGGTAAGATTCGTCAAGGTTTATACACTTTTATATAAGTATGGATCCTTAAAATTTACCTTGTTAAATAAGGTCTTTGAGGCGCAATTTATAAATCCTTTGGAATGGAATGACATCTTACAAAATGTTTTTAAAGATATACCTATTTAAAAAAACATATTTTTAAGAGTTATAATCCGTTAACCAATTTCCAATTAAGACTATTTCCTTTATCATGACCTCTTAGTTTATGAAAGCCATTAATATTATCGCACAACATGACCTTAGTCAATAATGTTTTCGATGACGGGGCTTGAAATACAATCAAAGGAGTTTGCAGATTGAACGATTTCCTCATGCTCAATATCTCGTTCTATTATGAATGACTTGATTTATTGATTATTATCAACCAACAACAGTTAACACGTATTGCAATTTTTAATACTGAAAACACCACACAGTTATTACTATGATTTTTTTTGTAAATAAGACATAATATTACTATTTCCAAAAAAGAGTACATGGATTTCATAGCATAAGCCCTTGTCGACTCACAAGAAACACGGTAGCCTGCTTTTCATCTTCAAAAACTTCCTTACATATCATCATCCTAAACCAGAATACTGACAACAAAATTGATACCCTTCGATGCCATTCTTAACACAGTATTTTTTATTCATATAGAAACCCAAACCATCTACTATAAACTAGAAAATTAAAAAAAACCAATATTAGTCGATAGACAAACAAAGACAAGGAATTGGAAATACATTACCCAAACTTCAACACATAACTAGAGTACCAATGAAGGCAATCAACGCCCTTTGGACGACCCCGAACTAGAGTGGGGGAATGTACTACTTAGATGCTCCAAATAGGTGTCAAGTCCTCCTTCATCATTCACAGAAGCAAAGAAACCTCCTTTTTCGTTCACCAATGTTGGATCGTTGTTGCCCGGAGTAGACGTGTCCGCACCGAACCCAAAGCAGGGGAGGGTAAAATTGAATACCCATTTTTCTCACCATAATATCAATCTTCCTATGCATTAAATGACAGTCTTGGTTGTGCTCCTTCCAATCATGTTCAGGTTATGCATCCCAAACAATCTTGTTCTCTCGTTCCATAAGGACATGGGAAATGAGTCCTTTCATTACCCAATAGGTCACCATAATTTGGTCGTAATCAAACAGACAAATTGCACTCAAATTGAACCCATTTATCCACCTCTCTAATTTCCTCCATCTTGAGGGCCTTCACTTGTTCCCACAGATCCTTTTCCACTTAGTCAATTTTCCCTCAGATTGTCAAAGGGATTCTATCACGAAAAAACCAAGCTACTTGATAAACCCTCTTTTGCTCCCGAGTCACCCTCTGGGTCTTTCCTTTCTTCTCCCTGCTCATAGCTATTGAAATGTTGTAACTTCGAAGAATACTCTATATGTATCTTTTTTGTGGTCCCCGATGGTCCTACCAGGAGAACCACTTGTATTACTTTGTACCCCGATGCTTCTAATCAGAAGAACTAATAAGAGTCATGAGGTAGTCCCCTCTAATTGTAAAGGTGGGTCATTAGCACCCCAGTGTGGCTACTTGAGCCTACATGTGTAACTCGAGCCTACATGATTTAACTCGAGCCTACATGTCGGATGATTTAATTAAAGTAAACGAATGAATATAAATAGAGGTGTAGCGCTCCTCATTTGGAGCACACACTCTCACTTGTGTAGTGCATTAGTGGAGAAGAGAAGAGTAGCTGGAGAAGGAGGAGGATCAGGCTTTGATCTCCTTGTTGGTTTTATTTTTTATCTTTTGGGGCATCTATATTGAGGAATATTTTGCTGGGTTTTTCCCTTTAGGGTTTTCCCAGGATAAATCTTTATGTTCCTTTTGTATGGTTGTGCTTGTCTATCTTTCTGTGATCCTGTTTATATGCTTTTGTTATGAAATCGAAATGAAATACTAATGATTTAACTCAGCATATGAAAATTTAACATGGTATCAGAGCCACCCTGAAAGAAGACATTGTGTAGCTACAGAATCTAAGGCTTCTTACTTTTTGGTTCTCTCTCCACAATCGATCAGCAAAATAAGACTAGGATGACTCTCCATTGAAGGGTGCATCTTTCTATCGAAGCGGAATTTGATTCCGAGCATTTTCAGTTTTCTGTGCGGGAAATTAGGGCTTCTTGCAGAAGAATAATTTTTTGAGTGAGCTCGGTATAGGATTTCTGTCCTCATAAAAATCGAAGTTTAGAGACCTAGATCAAGATTTTTGGTTGGGTGAAATTTCAGGAAAGTCAAACCCTAGTTTGACCCCGAGCTAGAAAAACCCTAAATACTAAAACTGCTAAGTTTTGGTACATTCGCTATATCCCAATATTGGCGAAGGTTCAAGAGCTAAAAATTACATAGGCTGAAGATAAAACCCTGATGTACACTGTATCCAAAATTTAGCCTCATATTTTCTATATTCGAGGAGATAGGATCCCTCCAAGTTAGGGTTCCTGCCTCTTCTAGAATTCATCCCTAAACAGGACAACTGGGGAGAATTGCTATAGCTTGGGATACAGAGGTCCAAATGGAATTCCTAAAGATTTTCTAGAAATAGCACAGACTTTACTTTCTTTGGTCTGAAGTTCAGAAACAGAAGATGAAACAATGACACGTGGCAAACCGTACAGCTTCGTTGTTCTGAACAGTCCTGTAACATGTCACCTTGGGAAAAGGATCATAAATCCCAATTGGTGAAACCAATTCTGATGAAACCTATGGTGTTGGATCAGGGACATGTGAGGTTACCTCAGTGTGAAATTGCAGATATAGAGGGGTAGTAATTTCGGAGATATCATAGAAGCAATGACAGACATTTCTGCAGAAGAAATTGGAAAACTAGGGCTTCCTGTTCTAGGAGCTTCCCTCCACTGTTTTCAGAAAAGGAGTACATTGGACATCTCCATTTGAAAAGATATATCTTTCTATCCAATCATATCTGAAAGATTCCAAGTTTTGAAAATTAGGGTTTCTCTAGCAAACCCTAGATCAGCCAGCTCCAAAAACAAGATAGACACCTCAAATCGGTAAGATCTAATCTTTTGCTATTTTCGTTTGAGGTTCTCATTTCAAAGTGATCTATCACATCAGCTTGATGATAAGCTTGGTGAAGTTGACAACTTCCAAGCATGGAAGTATTTGATCTCTCTGAAGAAAATGAATTGGACACCTACATGAGTAGAGAGGTTCCAGTTCTAGAGGGAGATGAGGCTCAAAGCCTTACACCAGAAGAACTTGGTCAAGGCCAAAAAGATCATTGTTGATTCAGTCACGGATCAACTTATACCACAAGTGTCTTCCCTAAAGACACCGAAAGAGATGTTTGATTCCTTGACCAAGCTATTTGAAGGAAAGAACATACATCGGAAAATGAACTTAAGAAACAAATTGAAGAGGTAAAAGAAGAAGTGAAGAATGCAGAAGTAGTGATAGCCACCTTGAATGGCCTCCTAGGATCGTGGGATTCATTCATACGAAGAATGTATGCCAGAAGGAAGTGATTACTTTCAGCTCGACTCATAAGAAGAGAAGAAGAAGATGGGAGCAATTGAAGATCAAGCTCTCACCATTCAAAGAAGATCCCTTAAGCGATGAGGAATATGAAGAACTCAATTCTTGAAGAACCTCTTATTCTTCTTATCATTTGGATAAGAAATGATGATTTCATGAATGAAGAAGATGATAAAGCAGAATGATCAAGATGGAGTCTACCCACGAAACAAATAAAAGATAAGTATTCAATTGTCATTTCATGATATTGTTTTGTTATACATTTGATTATATTCAGTTGTTGTGTTATGCATGATAGATTGTTTGCATTAATGACTGTATACTACTAATATGCATGTGATGGGTAAGTGGCTCGTGGTGCTATACAACTCTCCATTGCTACTTATCTAGAATGAAACCTCTTTGCTGACATATTGGATTAGTGCACAATCTCAATAATTTCATGGTAGAGATGGAAGGCATCTAGAAAGTTTCTGTGAGATATGGATGAATGTTGTATTGGCTAAGCAGTTGCATGATGCATAAGAATTTGTTGTTATGCATATGTTTTATGAAATAGTTCTAACCATGCAATTGGTGTATTTGAATTGTAGGAAAGGTCCTGTACAACCTCCTACAAGAAAAGAAGGATGAGACTTGTTCCGAAGAACAAGTGATGACAATTCAATATTCACTCCAATAAACATGAATCTGAAGCTCCCAAGGTCAGAGACACCATGATAGAAGAAAGAGCTTCAGAGAGCGGCAGATCCACCTCGAAGGATGAAGACCAACATGGGTACGAGAGATAACTCAAGAAGAAGAAAATAATGCTATGAAAGAAGCTATGATCAAAGAATAACAGTTGATCATGGGGAATGATGTATACAATATGATTTCGAGACATAAAGGGAAGTACGTAGTATCTTCCATATGGATCTACAAGAACAAGTGTACAAAGCAAGGTTCGTGATTTGCCTCAGAAAGAATAGACTATGACATGACATACTCTATTGACCAATATATATCAAGCATAGAACCACCTGTACAGAATGAAGAGGGAAGATGATACTCCACTTCAGGGGGAGTGACTACAGAAGATATTTGAGTTTGACATGGTACGACATGATGGATAACTTCGTGATGGATCGAGACTTTACCAAAAGTAAAGTGGGTTCCAACCTTCAAGGTTGAATGCATAAGACTAGGATATGTTGATGACCTGACAAGACGAACTCATGGAAGATGTTATGATGAAATAATAGTAGAATGATGTTTGGGATATAGTACTCAAACCAGAAAACAAGAATGCGGTATCTTCCAAATGTATTTGCAAGATAAATTATGTTGTTGATAGAAGTAAGGAAAGACTTGTGGCTAGAGGTTTCTATCAGAAAGAGGGAATTAATTATGAAGAGACACTTACTCCAGGAAGCAAGGTACACTTCCTTCAGAACTATCATGGTAGTTTCTTCCATGATGAAGTAAAAACAAGCCTTCCTTAATGATATGATTGAGAAAGAGTTTTACATCGAATAGTCATGAGGATTTGAAGTTGAAGACAGATGGAATCACGTATGCAAGTTGAAGAAGGCCCTCTATGGCCTGAAGCAAGCTCCCAGATTTTGGTATGGAAGAATAGATAGTTTCCTGTCGAGCATGGACTTTACCAAGAGTAAAGCTGATCCTAACCTTTATCTCAAGGTTGTAGAAGATGAACCTGTTATCCTACTATTATATGTGGATGACTTGAATGAGAAACAGATTATGGAAAGCAAGAAGAAACTAGTAGAAGAACTTGAGATGAAAGACCTTGGGTTAATGCATTATCTCCTAGGTCTGAAAGTATGGAAAAATTTAGAAGGAATCTTTCTCAACTAGGGAAAGTATGCAGTAGAGATATTAAAAAGATTCGATATATTAGAATACAAAGCCATGGACACACCCATGGATTCCAACTTGAAGTTGTTAGCTGATGACTCATCAGAGTTAGTGGATGTGACTCAATACAGTATCTAGTCCAACCTAGACGTGTTCACCAAATAGCTGCAAAACATGTGATGAGATATCTGAAAGGGACTATAGACTTTGGTATATACTATGATGGAAACCATGACTACAGATTGTATGGCTATACAGATGCAAATTGAGCTGGAAGTATCTTAGACAGGAAAAGCACATTAGGTAGATGCTTTTGTTTTGGGTCTGCTATGAGTTCATGGTTTTGCAGGAAACAGTCCAGTGTTTCTCTTAGCACAGCTGAAGTAGAATACATAGCAGATTGCTCTGCTAAGTTGTGAAGTCATATGGCTTCGGAAGCTGATATCATTTCTCTTTGACCTGAAGATGGATAATACAATGATTCTATGTGATAACCAGAGTTGTGATGACAGAGAACCCTGTGTTTCATCGTAACACATAGAAATCCGGTATTTCTACATACGAGATAAGATGCAGATGATGATGTTTCAGTATTCCCATACTAAAGATATAGATGATGTTTCGGTATTTACATACTATAGATGCGGATGATGGTGATTCCGTATTTCTATACTGAATATAGAGATGATGATGCTTTCAGTATTCACATACTGGAGATACAAATGGTGATAATTCAGTATTCACATACTGAAGATGTAGATGATGATGGTTTAGATGATGATGTGCTGACAAAGCCTCTGTCTCAAGTAAAGTTCGGACACTTTCGAGACAAGCTTGGTGTTGTTCAGAAATACCTTCCTTGAAAGGGGGAGTAGTGATGTTGCAGTGGGATTGTATCATCCCTGGGCACTTTCCCTAAAGTGATCTGGTGAGCTCGGTCCTCGAGAATGAAGAGATATTGTATCATCTTGGGACATTTGTCCAAAAGTGATCCGGAGACCTCGGTCCTCGAGAATGAAGAGGGATTGTATCATCCTTGAACTTTGGTTCAGAACGGATCTGGTGAACTTCGGTCATCGAGAAGGTGGCAGGATTGTATCATCCTTGAACTTCTGTTCAGAACGTATCCGGTGAACTTCAGTCATCGAGAAGGTGGCAGGATTGTATCATCCTTGAACTTTGGTTCAGAACGGATCCAGTGAACTTTGGTCATCAAGAAGGTGGCAGGATTGTATCATCCTTGAACTTCGGTTCAGAATGGATCCGGTGAACTTCAGTCATCGAGAAGGTGGCAGGATTGTATCATCCTTGAACTTCAATTCAGAATGGATCCGATGAACTTCGGTCATCGAGAAGGTGGCAGGATTGTATCATCCTTGAACTTCGGCTCAGAACGGATCCAATGAACTTCAGTCATCGAGAATATGGAAGGATTGTATCATCCTTGAACTTCGTTTCAGAATGGATCCGGTGAACTTCGGTCATCGAGAAGGTGGCAGGATTGTATCATCCTTGGACTTCGGTTCAGAACGGATCCGGTGAACTTTGGTCATCGAGAAGGTGGTAGGATTTTATCATCCCTGGACTTTAAGTCCAAAAGAGATCCAAAGACTTCTTTGTCTTTGTACTGTGGTTTGCAGGTTGTTGTTGATGATGATGATGTTTCTGATTGAAATATCAGAGTGTGATGATGATGATATTTTGATGATGATGTTTTGATGATGATGTTTCTGATCGAAAGATTAGAGTATTTTGATGATGATGTTTTGATGATGATTTGATGATGATGTTTCTGATCGAAAGATCATAGTGTTTTGATGATGATGTTTTTTGATCGAAAGATCAGAGTATGATGATGATGATGTTGCTGCTGAAGTTGTTGCTGATCGAAAGGTCAAAGTGTTGAAGATGTTGTTGCTGATCGAAGGGTCAAAGTGTTGTAGTTGTTGTTGATCGAAAGGTCAAAGTGCTGAAGATGTTGTTGTTGATTGAAAGGTCAAAGTGCTGAAGATGTTGCTGATCGAAGCGGTCAAAGTTGTTGTTGATCAAAGTAGTCAAAGTATTGATGATGCTGAAGACTAAAGATTGAAGATGAAGAGTACATGATGTTGAAAAGCTTCCAATGATTTATAGATGTGTTACCCTGATGATGTTGATGATGTCCTCTATTTCTCTCCTATCATTGTTGTTATTGATGTTGTTGTAGAATACCCTTCTCCTTAAGGGGGAGTGTTGAAATATTGTAACTTCAAAGAATATTCTATATGTATCTTTTTTGTGGTCCTCGATGGTCCTACCGGGAGAACAACTTGTATTACTTTGTACCCCGATGCTTCTAATCAAAAGAACCAACTTAGAGTCATGAGGTAGTCCCCTCTAATTGTAAAGGTGGGTCATTAGCACCCCAGTGTGGTTACTTGAGCCTACATGTGTAACTCGAGCCTACATGATTTAACTCGAGACTACATGTCGGATGAGTTAATTAAAGTAAACGGATGAATATAAATAGAGGTGTAGCGCTCCTCATTTGGAGCACACACTCTCACTTGTGTAGCGCATTAGTGGAGCATTAGAGAGAATTTGAGGTCAAAAATGGGCCTCAAAAGGACCAAAATGTACTATAAAAATCAACTAATTACATTCCAGTAGATGACATCATCCCCCATGGTTGAGGTGGCATTGCATGAGTTAAGAATGCTTATTTGTCACATTTTCTATGGTGGATGAAAATCCATAGTTAACCAAGGTAGTGGTACAAGTACTTTTAAGTCATAAAGTGAAGTACTCACAATAAAAGTCATTTCACACTTTCTCATAAAATAATATTATTGTCATTTTCAAGTACAGTA
>LPNX010790439.1:50914-65209 GCA_001517045.1 Pseudotsuga menziesii | reverse complement strand
CAATATTATTTTATTATTTTAACTATTATTTTATTATTTTAACTATTATTTTATTATTTTCCTTAGGAGGCCCATTTTAGACCCCAAAATTCCTCTAATAAGCAGAGAAAACTACTTGTCACTCCAGTACATGATACATAGAGTACGAAGGGCAGAGGGAGAATAATGCTCTGCTTCAGAAGGAGTGACTGCAGAAGATCCTGAGGTTCGACATGTTACGATCGGATGGACAAATTACTGATGAATCTAGGCTTTAACTTTGCTTCAAGGTTGAAGGCGAAAGACCAGTGATGCTCCTGTTATATGTCGATGACTTGTTTCTGATAGGAAAAGAGGAACTTATTAGAGATGCAAGAAGGAGACTTGCTGTCGAGTTCAAGATGAAGAACTTGGAGAAGATGCACTACTTTCTAGGCATGGAGGTGTGGCAGAATGCAGATTGAATTTCCCTGGGACAAGGGAAGTATGCAATAGAGATCCTGAAGAGGTTCGGGATGATGGACTACAAAGCCATGACCACACCTATGGAATCGAACCTGAAGCTATTGAGTGACGCTTCATCAGAAATGGTTGATGCTACGATGTATCATCAGATGATTGGGTCCTTGATGTACCTAACGAATACGAGACCATATATTTTCTTTGTTGTGAACACATTGAGCCAGTTCCTGACGAATCCGAGACATGTTCACTTGATCGAGGTTCCCTCCAAAGGAAATTGATGTGTCTGTTGGCCTTTCTGACATGGTGGAAGGTCGAGCTTCACATGGTCATATGTAAGTGCAGAGATGCTCTGATGTGATTGTTGGTTGTGTTACCAAATGATCAGTGCAGAAATATTCTGATGTGATTGTGGGATGTGTTCCCACATGATCAGTACAGAGCCATTCTAATGTGATTGAGGGATATGTTCCCACACGATCAGATATAAGTGCAGAGATGCTTTGATGTGATTGTGGGTTGTGTTACCACATGATCAATGCAGAGATATTTTGATGTGATTGTGGGATGTGTTCTCACATGATCAGTGCAGAGCCATTCTGATGTGATTGAGGGATGTGTTCCCACATGATCGGATGTAAGTGCAGCACCTTTTTGACATGATGAGTTCGAATGTAAGTGTAGAGCCTTTATGACATGATGAGGTCGGATGTAAGTGCAGTTCCTTTCTAACATGATGAGGTCGGATGTAAGTGTATAGCCTTTATGACATGATGAGGTCGGATGTAAGTGCAGAGCCTTTCTAACATGATAAGGTTGAATGTAAGTGCAGATCCTTTCTAACATGAAGAGGTCAGATGTAAGTGTAGAGACTTTCTGACATGATGAGGTCGGATGTAAGTGCAGATCCTTTCTAACAATATGAGGTCGGATGTTAGTGTTGGGCCTTTCTAACATGGGTTTTGGATGTGTTCCTCCCATGGTCAAATGTGAGTGTTGGGCGTGCCTTTCTGACATGGTTCTTGGATGTGTTCCTCCCATGGTCAGATGTAAGTGCTGGGCAAGCCTTTCTGACATTGTTCATTCCATGGTTAGATATAAGTGTCGAAGACAATGAAGACCTACATGAATGCTAGGCCTACAACCAACATGAAAAAGGGCTGGCTCTGTAGAACTTCCTATGACGAGTAGAATTGAGATAGCACCAGTGATGATCCAATGATGATCCAAATCAAGTGATGATCCAGTGATGCTCCAAATAAAGTGATGATCCAGACTCGATGATGATCCAGTGATGATCCAAACTTGATGAAGATGACTTGACTATGAAGATGAATTGACGAAGAAGATAACTTGATGATGAAGATGACTTGAAGATGAAGATGACTTGATGATGATCTAGATGATACAGAGAAGAAGACTTGTCCTGATAAATTATGTCGAGAGAATACCTTCATAGTTAAGAGGGAGTGTTGATGTATTTGTAACTTTGGAATGTATTCACTTGTATATCTTATGTATTGTACCCCAATGTTTATTCTGAGAAGTATCTGTAATGTAATTGAGTCATGTCATGCCTCGATGTTCTAATAGATTCAATAATGTAAACAAGTCATGTAAAGTCATTAAGGTTAACCCTCCATTGTAACTCGGGGCAATAGTCCCCACAATTGAGTTAAGGTTAACCCTCCTTGTTGATTGGAGGGCAAAGTCCCCATAGTTGTGGGGCACAAGGGTTATTAGACTCTCCTAGAGAAGTCGGCCCTAGTAAGTAATTGTTAAGTGAGGTCGACTTGTTGGAGTGGACATTAAGTGAACAAAAGAATATAAATAGAGAGTGAGCCTCTCTATTTATTACACTCACTCACTCACTAGGGCGCATGAGTGAGATAGGAGAAGCTCTCTCAAGTGAGAGAGAGAGAATAGTTGTTGGAGATCATCTTTTCTGTCTTTGGGTTTTACTGCTGCCATTGGTGCTCATTCTATCTCTGAGGAAGTTGCGGGGTTTTCTCCTTTATGGTTTCCCAGAGGAAAATTCTTTGTGTCTCTTGTCTCTTGTGATTATTGTTGTGCATGTTATTCTCTCAGATAAGATCCTAAGATCATATAGCTTAAATGATAAAATCTAACACCTTGGATACATGTCCATTCTGCAACATTTTTTCCATTTGGATTATGACCTTGGAATCCCATTTGACAATGGTTGGCTCCAATTTTATGTGGGAAACCAAATTGACCCCATAGAAAAGACCCTCCAGCTCGGTTACATTGTTAGTGTCGATGCCTATTTACCCAAAGTAAATCTGCAGAATATTTCCTTCTTGGTTCCTTACAACCCCTCCAAAACTAGCAAATCCTGGGTTTCCCTTGGAAGCACCATCGAAATTTAGCTTGAATTAACCTGTTGAGGAAGGAGACTAGAAAGCCATGTTATCTCGGGATATAGTTTTAGTTTTCCTTTTGATCCAATCTTGGTCTACTTTATTTAAGCCCCATTCTATGAGAATTCTTTTTCCAAAACTCCCATCTCCCAATCCTTTTCATCCCACTAAGTGATTTTAATTGTCTCATGTATATGGGTTTCAACCTTGATCCAAACTTCCTGTAAGGTGGTGCTCATGTATTGAAATATCCTATGATTCCTTTCTTTCAAAATTTCCCACATCAAGAATCCCAAGAATGTGAACCATATATAGTTGATGATGGGGTTCTAGAAGGATTTCAAGTCCCAATCTCTAATTTTTTAATTTGTCTTGCCTCTTATGTGATTGGATCAACATAAGATCCTTGCTCCTCTATGCCAGAGAGCTGAAACAACGAAAAATGAGTCTAGGATATGATCCATAGTTTCCTCCTCACTAGTGTACAAGGGGCATTGTGAAGGTCTAACTATGCCACATTGTTTAAGGTTCTCTCCAGTTAAAATTTGTCAGTATATAACCAAACATAGGAAGGTAGCCACTTTAGGCCAAGGGTTATTATTCCATACCTTTTCCCAAATTCCCTTCCCCAAAATTCCCTTTGATTAGTACAGAGCTCATATGCTTCCTTGGTGTTGAATATTCCCTTTATTGAGTAGAACCACCTCAACTTGTTGTGACCGCTTTGTAATCTTATGCATCTATCCTAGAGGCTGTCCTGAATTCATGGTATTTCTTCTTCGGGGAATCTTTGGTGCCACTATTCAGGTGGGTTCCATTTGTGATAGTCTCCATTTTCATATTCCACCTTCCAAAATTGGTTAACCTTGGTAATCCCCCGTTCCACGCATTTGTCGTGGCTTGTCCAGGGANGGTGGGTTCCATTTGTGATAGTCTCCATTTTCATATTCCACCTTCCAAAATTGGTTAACCTTGGTAATCCCCCGTTCCACGCATTTGTCGTGGCTTGTCCAGGTATTAATCTAAGTGGACAACTTGGTAATTTGTTGCCATGAATCTTCCCAGAATTCTATCGCCTCCTTGTCTCTAATTTCCCAAAAAATATGGTCTTAGAGGATACTTTTGCTATGGAGAGAAGTCCACCATATATGTGACCCTTGTTTCTCCTCATCAAACATGATTGGATCCTTTTTCAAGAAATCTTGAGCGTATTATATGTTCTAGAGTATTTCCCATGGTTCTAGGGTGTGGGTCACCCGTCCCCAATATATTTTTTCTCCCAAAACCTCATTGTTCTTCTCTAGGTCTCTAAGGCCTAAATCCCCTTGGGATTTTAGTTTACATAATTTTTCCCAACTTATCAAGGCCCATATGTGTTTATCAAGGATTCCACCCTACAAGAACTAACGTTGAGGACTTCTCGTTTCCATAAGGATTTCCTTAGGAGATTCCATGACAGAGAACCAATAGATAGGCATCACACAAAACATCAATTTGATGAGGGTAATCCTATTAACCATGTTAATAGGTTGAAGAGCCTGATTCGACAACTTCATATTCATCCAGCCCAATAAATATACCCACGACATTTTATTATTAACTCCTTCCTCCAGAGGGATGCCTAAGTCTTTGGATGGAAGGGCCTAAGTGTTTGGATGGAAGGGAGCACCCTTGAAATCCAAAACTACAGATTATATTCCTTTGGCATACCTTGGAAGTGTTGAAGAAGAACATCTGAGACTTATCTTTTTTAATTTCTAGACTCGAGGCCTTCGATAATGTATTTAGTATTTTTTTGAAATATTTGGCTTCTTGGACTGATGGATGGCCCATGAGCATCGTGCCATCGAAAAATTGTTGGTGAGTTTGCTTGTTGATCCCATTGTAAAGATTTAACCCTTTGATTTCATTTCTTTCAATCATATCTTTAATCATCCTGCTAAGACCTTCAACCATTAGAATAAACAAGAAGGCGAATAAATGATCCCCTTGTTGAATACCATAAGAAGGACTGCAAGTTTTTGTAGGCGATCCATTAAGCAGAATTGAGAAAAAATTTGACGAGGTCATGTTCATTATCCATTCAATCTATTCTTGATTGATGCCATAAGCCTTGGGAATTTATCTCATGAATTTCTAGCTTAACTTATCATAGGATTTTGGTGTGTCCAGTTTAAGTAGTATTTGTTGGAGGAGCTAGTCGGTGAGCCAACTAGTTAAATAACTGACTAATTGAGATTAGGTCGGCCGCATGAGGTCGTGTCGGCTGAGCAAACTGACAGGTAGTTATTTGTAACTATTTGTAATCATATATATTAGGCTATTGAGCCAGATGGGAACTTGGTTCAGTTTTGTGTATGTATGGACCCTCATGTTATAATATAATATGTTACTTCCTTGTCTATATTCTTGTATCTTGTGTCTGTTATGTTTATATGCTTCTATGTGTATTATTGGTAACCTTATGTGATCTGTGAGATTACAAAATTGGTTTCGTTGCCAGTAGTACATATACGAACATAATGACCATAAGCAAATGATATCAGAACAAGACATTAAGAACTGGTGGGAGCATAAGATAGAAAATTATTTGCAGAACTACGCAAGGAGAAACAGATTGACCATTGCTCAGGCGAAGGAGAAATTCTTCACTGAAACACATGAAAAGTTTGTGGAAATGATACCTCATCTTTTGAAAAAACTTTTGGATGAAAAATCCGGAAGAAACTAAGGACCAAGAGCTACTAGAGAAACTGATCCGAGGGTGACGAACAAACTTGTCGGAGTGGTTTGAAAAGATCACAGATGAATTCTGCGAGGAACAAGCCATGGAAGAAAGAACTTCAGTTGAAAATGTTCATAAAAGGTTTTATATAGACCTCACCGAGCAGTTCCTTTTATCCTTGCCGACCCTTTTGTTCAAATTACTAATAGAAAAGGGAGTGGGCCATATCGTAGAACCTCGTCCGTCACTACGGCGAACCGCCACCGAATTCTAACTGGGTGGGGAAACAGAAGAGGTGGGAAAAATTCATTGTCGAAAGGGAGTGGGAGTACTTCCTAAGCAAATAAATAGAACTATCTGAGCTTTCTAAAGCATCGGGTAGGCTATGGAGGGGTTGCTGGTCATGTGTCGGGGTAAAATGAAAAGGATTCTAGTCAACAGAAGAAAATACCATCACCAGCAATGAAAATTCAACCTAAAAAGGAAATTGAACGAATAGTGACACACAGAGGTACGATAGATTTACAGAAACTAGAAAGAGAGAAGAGGCTGAAAAGAAGGGAAGAAAGAAGAGAACAGGCTATAGCGCTGCAAAGAGGGATGACTACTAGGGTGACAGACCAAGAAAGAAATCCACCAGAGTCGGGTCATGACCGACAGGAAGAAAGCGTAGATGAAGAAGAATCACCCATGGAAGAAAACTTGTGGATAAAGCAGTGAGAATCTCTCCAAATATAAATTCCCTAGGAGGTAAGACCTCTGTCTCCAACGAATCCGAGTACCATAATACAAGCCATTGTCGAAGAAGACCTATGACTAAGAGCTTGTGAGTTTGGTATATGGAGTCGACTAGACGATGAGGTAAACGATGATAATCATCGAAAACAACTCTGCATAGCAAGACGAACAAAATATCCCACCACCACCACCCCCACCACCGCCACCTCCTGAAGGAGACAGCGACAGTGATACCGACATGGGTCATGGATCATCACATATCCCTCTATATGAGGGTGACGAAGACCCTAGATGACATTGGTTCATCTGTGAGTCAATATGAAGGGAAAATCAAGTTACGGTCGAAGAATGACAGATGACACAGTTCGTCGGTGCCTTGAGGAAAATAACATTAACTTGGTACATGAGATATATCGAGAGAACTCCCCAAGAATCCAAAGCAGACATTAAAGAACAATTCTTGTCTTTCTTTAAAACTCCATACGCAAAACATCTGGCAGCCAAAAAATTGAAAACAACATCTCAAAAGCCAGCAGAGTCTATCTAGGAATATGACAAACGATGGAAGGACCTCCTCATCCAAATAGACTATGTAATTGATGAAGAACTATTAACTCAGTGGTTTCTTGAAGGTCTATCACAGAAAATTTGGCTGCACATAAGCTTGGAGACGTTTAAAACATATGAAGATGCACTTACCAAATCTCTGCAAGTAGAGATGGACAAAGATTTCCCAGCATATCCCGTTGATACTAGACTGGAAGAATAGCTTGAAATCATGCAGAAATCATTGAAAGAGCTGAACCTCAAGAATCAGGATGTCTGGTGCACAAAATGCTCCACGGTCAGACACACTAAAGATAACTGTTGGAGAGACATAAGTCGACAGGACATTCGGTTTGTTCAAACAAAATGTTTCTGTGACATTTTCCAAGAACATGGTGAACATACAACGAAAGATTGCCCATATAACATGAAAAATGGAAAATCATCTTGGTGTGCAATCTGTGAGGTAAAAAGTCACGCAATGACCGACTGCCACCTAAATTTAAAGAACCGACAAAATTACCAAGCAGTCTATCTGTAACGAACATAAAATAAGATAATTAAATAATTAATAATTAGGTTAACTAAGTTAGGTTATGAAATGAGGCGTCTCCTCAACATTAAATGCCCAAGCCATATTTAAGGTAGGGCCACCATTTGTAAACATATCATCTCTTATCTTATCATTAATATATATTTTCCTTATGGCTTATCTGATTTACCAAGTCTTTTGGTGAACTCATTGTGTGAGCGAATAATTATTCGGCTCACTATCAAACGAACGCAGTCGCACAGAATAACGATAACACCCAGAGAAGTAATGATCAAAACGATCCAAATAATCAAAGATATGAAGGCCGTCTATATGAGCGTCGATTCGACAACCATCGTGGAGGATATGGAGGTCGAGGACAATTTTCTGGAAATCACAACAATCGACCACGACGGCCCATCTAGTGCTTTACATGCTACAAAGAAGTCCATCGCTATGCAGACTGTCCATACAAGGATAGAACCGATCTAAAGTTTTGTACTAGTTATGGTGTAGGCGACCACTCATTAGAGGATTGTCCCACCATGCTCGACAAAATTAATAAAAATAAAAATGTTAATGTCTTGTCTAGTGTTCAAAAACATGATGTAATGAATACGAAGAACCTGCACATAGTAACCCAACAAGGGACAAAAATTGGAAATGATAATCCACGTATAAGTAAAATCAAATAAAAGAATGATTATCCTAACCTAGCTAAATAAAAACAATTATATAACGACGCAACGAATATGTTTAAAAAATTTGCTAGACAGAAAGAAGTCGATGATAGTCGACAAAACACAGTTAAAGAATTAATAGGCTTAGTACAGGATGATAAATCGGTATCTCAATTCATTGACTTATTGTATAATATGAAGCATAATAATAATACAGAAAAACAAACCAAAAAGACAAGAGCGATGCCGACCCACTTGTCGATCTAGAAATCGAAGGATACCATGTTTGACAAGTTGTACTCGACTTCGGTTCACATGTAAACATTATGACTCATGACACTTGGAATCAGTTCGATAGACCTCAACTATATGAATCGGGCATATAACTCAAGCTAACCAACCAAGGTCTGATCGAACCCATCGGGGTTTGGAGAAATGTCAATACGACAATAAAAGGAATATCGACTAAAGTCGACTTTGAAATTATCGACCCTAAGGAAGGATCCAGTTCCTTCCCAGCTTTAGTAGGTCAACCTTGGGGAAGAAAAATGAAAGCATCAATATCTATAGACAAAGAAAGGATAAAATTAAAAGGGAATGGATAGAAAGTCATAGTCCCTATTCATCCTTCCCAAGGGGAACCTTGGATAGAACCCATTGATGAAGAAGTCGACATCCGACAACTATACCAAATTCAAAATAACGAAGACTACACTGAACCCAATATCTATGGTGAGCTTCACTTAGGAAATCAAGATTTAGTAGGATATAATTCAAACACGAAGTTATATGATTGGGAAGTCGAAAAATACGAGACCCAAGCAAGAGGTTGTTGGACCATTCAGGCTATACAGAAGAAACCAGTCCATCAATGTTTCTCAGTCTCCATCATCCCAAAAATATTCGAAAATAAAAGTAGGGAATATCCTACCTTTACCCCAACAAATATAAGTATCAAACAAATCCCAAGGTATAAAGAAAGAGAATCCCCAGTTATGCATATAGAAAAAGTCTCTAAAAAATTAGGTGAACATGGTCGACTACAAGTCTTGGTAGAAACCTTTACAGGACAAGCTGCTCAATGGTGGGATACCCATCAATCAAGATTGCAGACGTGGACAATAGCTTTTAATTATTTCGTATAAAGACTCAGAGGAAAGAAGCTAACCAAACAGACCCAAATACCTGTGTTCATCCAAGGGCAAGACCCAGAGGAGCACATAAGAACATGTGAAAGAGAATGGAGAAGACTTGGTTATAAAGACGAACGTACATGGACACACCTGTTTCCCTCGACGCTAGCTGACTTACCAAACAAATTGTATAAAATGGAAGAAGCACGAGGAAAAACATTTCAATGGAATGAACTTAGAGAGAACTTCACTAAGGACTTCAGTTTTATACCGCAGAATGAAAAGTTAGTCGAAACTGCAAAGCAAATAAAAGCATTTACAGAACCGACCAGGAACAACAGTCTGATACAAAACCATGATCGACCGACAATACCATGCAATAACATACAAACTAATATAATACCACAGTCGACAAGACTGCAAATGGAAAATGAAAATCCAGAAGGGAAAAGCTTTCGATGGAAATCATATCACTTAGAAACAACAAAACCAATTCACACAATACTTAAAGTCGGCACAACCGACAAATAAGATACCGACCGAATGACCGCAGCAGACTTTCATGTTACATTATCACAATTCAAAGAGGGGAGTCAACCGATCAATGAAGCTAAAGCACTAGAATGTTTGGATGCCAAAGTTAAAACTAAAAAGTTTGACATATCAAATGATGATCGACCAAAAATGGAAAAAATTGGTGATTACTGGAGCGAAGAACAAACAACCGAAATAGTAAACCTACTTAAAGAATTCCAGGATGTCTTTGCTAGAGACTATAAATATCTCAAAGGGCTAGTCCATGAAATGGGTGAAATGAAGATCGACATCAAACCCGATGCCCGATCCGTAAAGAAGAGGCCATAAAAATTAGCTCATGAATACAAAGAGATAGTCAAGAAAGAGATCGACAATATGCTCGCAGCAGGAATTATCTACCCTATTAACCAGTCGAAATGGGCAAGCCCAATGGTCATACAACCAAAGAAACACGACTCGACAAAACTAAGGATCTGTGTCGACTTCATAGAATTAAACAAAGTCACTCTAACAGACCCATTCCCAACAACATATGCAGATGAAATCTTAAATGAAGTCGCAGGACATGAATGTTACTCGTTTACATACAAATTCTCAGGGTATAACCAAGTACCAATAGCCAAAGAATACCAGAAAAAGATGACATTCGTATGTGAATTCGGCTCATTCTCCTATAAAGCTATGACTTTTGGTCTCAAAAACGCACCTGCAGTATTTTTGAGAATCGTTGTCAAAACATTTCAAGAATATATCTACAAAACAATGGCAGTATATTTCGATGATTGGACGATCTACTCCATGCTGAAAGATCACTACAAATGGCTAAGGCTCATGTTGGAACGATGCCGACAAATCCAGTTATCTCTTAACATAAGGAAATGCATATTCCTAACTCCTATAGGGATACTATTAGGGCACATTGTATGCAAAGAAGGAATCAAGGTCGACTTTGCAAAGATAAAGATTATCCTCGACTTGAAACCACCAGTGAATCCAAAACAAGTCAGGGTACTACTCGGACACACAGGATATTTCAGGAAATTTATTAGATACTACTCAAATATGACCTATCCATTGGAATAAATATTAAGAGAAGATCAAGAGTTCGACTAGACAGATGAATGTAACATATCATTTGACACATTAAAAAGGAAACTAGTCGAGGCACCTATCCTTAGATTCCCCAATTGGTCGATCAAATTTCACGTACATATCGACGCATTAGGCCTAGCAATAGGCGCGATCTTAACACAACCAGGGGACGATGGAATGGATTACCCTATAGTATATAGCAATAGAAAACTAAACAAGGCAGAAAGAAACTATTCGACAAGAGAGAGGGAAGCACTAAGAATGCCCTGTGCACTATAGAAGTACCGACATTACCTACTAGCCAACCCTTTTATCTTCTATACTGATCACCAAGCATTGAAATACCTCGTAAACAAACCGCTGCACCATGGGAGGATTTGTCACTACTACTACTATTCCAAGAATTTGAATTCGAAGTCATTGTTAGACCAGGAAAATTAAATGTCGGACCCGACCACTTGTCGAGAATCGACACGGGAGAGGAGCTAATAGGAGTCGAAGATGACCTACTAGATGCACACTTATTTCGAATAGAAGCTGTCCTGGCAGAATTAGAGGAAATAGCTTAATTCCTAGAAAATGGTCAAGCACCAGAGGGCATGAGCACGAAAAAGAAACAAATCTTAGCTATGAAGGTTGCACCATACAACCTCATAAATGGATTTTTATATAAAATGGGCTTGGACGACATCCTCAGGTGATGTGTATTAGAACACGGAAGATATAATATCATGTACGAAGCGCACTATGGACTGGTGGGAGGACATTTTTAAGCAGATACAACTGCCAAGAAAATCCAACAGTCGGGGCTATGGTGGCCGACATTATACAAGGACTGCAAAAAGTTTGTTAGCCAGTGCGACCGATGCCAATGACTGGGTCGACCTTTGGCTTATACAGAAATGCCCTTGATATCAGTAAACCCAAGTTTGACATTTGAAATTTGGGCCATCGACTTCATAGGACCATTCCCAATACCATCAAAAATAACAGGTGCAAGATATATAATAATTGCAGTAGAATATGTAACCAAGTGGGCGGAGGCAGAACCTATCGACACATGTTCCAGTGAGGTAACTGCTATATTTATCTATGAAAACATAATTACTAGATTTAGATGCCCACTAACCTTAATCAGTGACCAGGGATCACACTTCATTAACAAAACCATCAAAGCACTAACAGACCAGTTCAAAATTGACCACCGACGTAGTACAGCTTATCACCCTCAGTCGAATGGAGCAATAGAGGCATTCAACAAAACATTAATGAGGGGTTTAACAAAAATCTGCAACACCAACAAGGACGATTGGGACAAAAAAATCCCTGTAGTATTATGGACTTACAAGACAACATACAAACGTTCGACCAACCAAACACCGTTTCGACTAGTCTATGGCCAAGAAGCAATAGTTCCATTACATTTTCTACAGTAAACACCTATCATAGCATATATCTTACATGTTGATGTCGAGGAAGGCAGGAGGGACCGATTGATGCAAATTCATGCCAATGGATCAGTCCGACTAAGGACGTTACAAGGCATAATATTTCAGAAACTTGTTAATGGTGCCCGACTAAAACGGTACAAAAATTAAGCAAATTCAATATATATATATATATATATATATATATATATATATATAACGACCATAATGGTCAGAAAAACCTATAAAAATATAAAAATCCCAAAAACAACAAATAGATCCAACACCCGTAAACCAAAATGACAGGAAATTTTGAAATATTTACTAGAATGCACTTCAACAACTGACACCAACCCCATCGACATACCACCATCAACCACCCACATGATTGACATCGACCGACAACTTCGAAGGTCAAATCACGCCTTCATGACTACGATCAGAAGGAGCGCCAAAATCAAATCGCATTTAACACAAACTCGATAGACTGACCGTGTTGGACCATCATTTCCACCATTAATACATCCATCGACAGAATCGTCACCTGCTCCACCTATAAATACCATGCCAAAAAAATATCATTTACTGTGTTCTAAAGAAATAGAGCAACCAAGTATTTAGAAATTTGAGAGCAGAAACCCTGTAAGTAAAGCTGACCAAGAGACCGACAAAATGGCCCCAAAGCAAACTAGAGCCGCAGCTGCAAAAACAAAAGAACTACAATCTATCGAAACCCCACTCATGAGAATATTAAGAAACATAAAAAATGCCAAGGTACAGGAAACTTCACAGGCAAAAACCTAGGAAGAAATCAAAGAATGGGCCTATGTGGACAAGAAAATGACACAAGAAGCAGAGAAGATAAGCCACAGTACCATTATGAGTTACATGAACACACCTTTCATGGTGAGTTTTGGAGGAAGAAAAAAAACCAATGTAAAATTTATTATTAATCGATATCACAATGGAAATTCTACTTCGATAGGCCAGTATAAATTTCCGGAAAATTCATATACAAGCTTACCGGTCTCTCAAACCAGGGCGACCTTGTTCCTATTAGAATAAAAGAAGGACTGGTAGAATGACTAACAGGAACACCAAGAGGGAAGAACTCGAAAGGGCTAATGATCAGTCAAATACAAGCCCGAACACCACAAATCGTGGCCAAAATCATAGCGACGGGACTCACCCCTACAGGTCAAGTGAACGACTTGAAGCTAGACATGCTGGAAGTAGTCGACACAATAGAAGACATAGGGAAAGTTTATCGTTGGGCTCAGTATGTCGTCGACATGCTCAAGACCATATGTGAGAAATTCCAAGAGTTGGCTGGATTATCAGGTTCCCATCACTGATAATTTGGATAGCCATGTACCACTTATGTCCAGTCGAGTACAAACAGTTCCAAGAACCTAGCAAATATCACATGTGGAGGTTCAAACCATTTTCACAGAATGGAACACTGAAAGAACTGGAAAATGGCAAAGTAATGTTGTAAAATTGGTTCCAGACTCTAAAGGTCTAGACAACTAGATGGAGGGTGCCTCAGAACATCTGAAGGATTTTACCAAAAATGGCACACATTCAACTAGAGCTCGACCACACTGCAGTTTGGTACATGCAGGAAGCAAAAGAAAAAGCAAAACCTCTCGACTATTACCCAACAGTCGAGGATATTTTCTAGGAACTAGCTTGAAGATTCCAATACCAAGTTGTCGATACCAACAAAGGCTAAAGAAATACATCAAGCAATTGAAGAACCATTGACCCACCAAGAAAAAGAGGAGGACTATGAACTCCACTTATATATCAATACCTTCATGTCGGAAGATATACCAGCAGAAGACACCATCAAACTTCAATTGACAACTATGCCACAACCTATCCAAATGGGAAGCATACCGACTGAACATCAGGTGGCTATACCAACAGAAATAAATATCATCTCGACTCACCGATAGGAGGAAGGAGAAGAGCAAATAGAAGAAGATATTGAATCAAATAATCCAGAATATGCTATGACAAAAGAAAACTTAAAGAAAATAGCAAAGGAGAATATGCTA
>LPNX010790439.1:0-41267 GCA_001517045.1 Pseudotsuga menziesii | reverse complement strand
AAGTAGAAACTCTGTAGATGATCATCCACCAGGATTTTATCATTTGGGTCAAATTTGGGCAGTAGCTTCTCAAAGGCTTGGGGTAGGTCATGCAAAGGTGGGGTCAGATTCAGAGGTGATCTGGCTTTCCATGCAGGTGGTGAGTTTGGAGGATTAGGTGGCTGGTTGGCGTTAGCTGCTGCCATAAGTCGAGGTGGAGAGTGCGGAGGTGAGCCAACCGGGGTGTGAATAGGAGAAATGTAAGGGGTCTTGGGGCCTTCTTGATTCAAAGGTAGCTCAACTTCTTGTAAGGCAGTCTCTACAAGTTCTTGCCAGTCTCCAACCAACACCGAGTCTTCTATTATAGGACGGTCTTTCCTTTTGTACTCTCTTCTAGGCAACTCGGGAATGATAGGCAATCCTCCAATCTTCTTCAAGTATGCCCTGGTGTGTCTTCTTAGATCGTTTACAATTTCGTTGCGAACAAGATATAGATGTTCTCTATCTTCTTCTTCCGGAATTGAATTGTGTGGTACACTACTTTCAGAACTGTAACCAGCGGAATGTTCTCGGGAAAACGGGTTTCCTCGGCCAGCCATGCACTGGCGGCCCTCCTTCTAGCGCCAATCTGTTGAGGCCTGGAAATTCGCAGGCGGCAACAGTAAGGGATTCTCCCCAATCAGCGTTCCCAACTAGCCCACTGACTGTTTGGAATAGGGAATCCGTCCGGTTTGCGGTCCGGCCACCGTAGGTCAAGAAACAAAATTAAAGGGTTTACCGGTTGCGGCCCGGTCCACCGAGTTTTTGTATTTTGACTTAAAGAAATGATATGCAAGTGCCTAACTAAATGCAGGGTGGTCAAAATGCAGGGAGCGCTCACAAAGTGATGCGCAGGTTCTTACCTCTCGTCTTACTCACAAGCATTCAACCGGATATAAAAGAAATAAGCTAACTATCTAAACTATCCCTAAGGAGCAAAGTTATCATTTTAGATGAGCAATACATTTTCACATACAATAAGAAGAACCACAGGTAGCTGCTACTTCTTCTACAGCACATGAACGCTTACAGATATTCAAATAATCAGATAGCCGATCATTTTATAACACATTTATCGCTCATAGTGGAAATATACCCAGAAATTACTGAAGAATATTCAACAAGAACATAGGTTCAAAACATTAAATACTCTTACAGTAAATAAAAGACCGCTGAAAACGAAATAGTTCCTCTTCAACATCATTCATTGAATTGCATCGATACATTCCACATTTGACTCTTTCCAGCAGGCAAAATCGTAGTTTTCTTAGCAAAACGAGGTAGCTCCTCTTACAAGTAAACAATTACAAATTCTTCCAGTGGAAAAAAGCCCTTTTCCAGTCCTACTTCTCTATATTTAAACTAGAACCGCTCCCCCTTTAGATGCCCTCCAGCGTGTGGCTTTTCAGCATCCTTGACGATTCATCTTCTTCCCTGACTGTTGCGTTTTCCCAATCATTTCATAGGCATTTATCTTCTGCACAGTAACTGATGGATCTGCCTCGTCGGTGGCTCTGTCATTTGTTTGTTTTGTCCTTTTCCTCGCTCCCGATTGCTTCAGCGATCTATGGGAGTCCTCCTGCAAACAACTTTGGTGCATTATCCATTTCACTGAAAACTTAAACACTCAAACTTTCCAACCCAAATGATAGATCCACAAGGGCCCTGTCTGGTTTGTCCGGGCGAGTACTTACTTAGGCTTAAGGCGGCAAACTATAAATCGGCGGTCGGCCAACTTCTGCATTGGGCGAGACAAGACCTCAAGGGCCGCAACGGCGGAGGAGCCCAAGAACCGGATGATCGAGGACACGGGCGAACAAAGGAGGAGATCGGGCGTCGGGAAGAGAGTGCTTCGGGAACCAGGAAGGGTGTCACAGCCGCAACGACGGACGACACTAAGGTCGGAGACAGGCGACGAACTGAAAGAAAAAGTTCGGGCGGGGAGGACAAGGTCGGACGTCGGATGAAACTTGAAACGGAGGCCAACTTCCTTTCTCCGGCCGCAATGGCGGGCGGATAGTAACTTTTGAGCAAGCGATCTCAACCTTCAAAATGAATCGAGCGTCGGCGAGAACTGGACTTCGGATGAAAGACCGCTCGGGGAGCCGTAACGGCGGATGAGCTAGAACATCATGGCTTTCGATCTAACAGCAAAAGGCCCGATCATAAGGAAGAATAACGATAAAAACAGTACTAAGGATCAATTACAGCTAAAAACACTTTTCCTTTACTAAGGCAAGGTTTTATTCTTCTATGACTGGTAAACCGGACAACATGACTCAAAACGCACTGCGCATGGCGCACAAAATAGCGGGCGCTTAGCTTCAAAATAAAACGAACAGAAAGCATGCTCGAGGGTTTCAGGCCATTACCGATCAAACCACAAAAGATGAGGAGGGGCCCAGGAAATTTAAGTAAAACTAAATTCGGGGAGAAACGTTACGGTAGCAACAAGTTCCAAAATAATTGTTTAGTTCTCCTTCCATGTCCTCCTTGGTTTCCATGTATTTCCCCGTCTCCTTCTTTAGTTTGTTTATTTTAGTCATTTGCCTATTTTGGACAACTGATGGGTGGAAAAATTTAGTGTTGCATTCTTCCTCCTGGAACCATTCATTCCTTAATTTATGTTTCTAGTATATTTCATCCTTGCATTCTCAAGCATCGAGTTGTTCCAGGTTTGACTTTTCCTGTTGTTTTAACTCCTCATCATATCCACTATTCATTCCCTCCCTTTGAATTTCCTCTAGTTGTTCCAATAGGTGTTTTCTTGTCCTAGAACATATTTCCAAAATCCTCCTTATTCCAAGTATGGATCCTTGCTTTCAGATCCCTCAGTTTCTATTGGAATTGGTACATCTGTGTTCCCCTTGGAGTGTCATATCCTCCCACCACTAACAGACTAATGATTTAAATTCTTTATGTTCGAGCCAAAAATATTCAAATATAAAAGGTTTCTTATTCGAGGGGGGGCATCCCATCCCACATAAGGAAGACTAGCTAGTGGTCAAATCCTATAGATGGAAGGACCAGTGCAGTCAAATCATTTCCCCAATTAACTAACCCTTTTGAAATTAGAAGTATGTCCAACCTGGAAGCCACATGGTTTTCACCCCCTTACTTATTTTTCTAGGTGAACCACCAGTTCCCAGTTTCTACATCCACCAACCAATTTTCCTCTATAAATTATTTAAAAGATTCATTGGTAGCTCGTCAAACTTGTCTACTGTCTTATTTCTCCCCCGGAGAGGTAATCAAATTAAAATATCCACCAATAATCCATTGCTTGTCTCCTCTCCACTTCACTTCCCATGACATAGTTTCCAATAAGGCTTCCTTCTATGGAAATATGCTTGGGATGTAAACATTCATGAGAACTCCTCTAAATGAGGTATTGCAAATCTAGAAGTCAGATGATAGAAAAAATATTGTGGCCCAGAAATTTAATATGTACGCTTCTTCCAGGTGCCACAAAATTTCCAAATCTTTTGTCATTCCATGCGCATCAATTGCCATTATTTCACTGCCTTTCCATACTTTATTTCCTATTTCCTTCATAACATTTGCTCCACATTTTGTTTCTTGCAAAAAACCTATCATTTGGTTTCTCCATTCTCAACTTGTTTCTTAGCATCTTAATTTTGTGTGGGTGAATCACCCCGCGAATGTTCCATGTTATCACTTTCATTGAGGAACTATGTTGACTTCATAGAAGGTCACGTTGATTGATGTGTGTTGTCCTGATTCCACCAATCTAGTTCCCACCTCTTCAATTCTTTGTTTATTCACCTTTCTTACGACTGCTTCCTTTTAATGCCCTTCTAAGGTTCCTTTTCTATGCCCAACTAAGGGGTAGCCTTTGTCTTCATAATGGCCTCTTGCAGTAGCTCAATCTATCTTCTTGGAATGAAACCCTTCCCTTTCTTATTACATTTCTTTTCAATGCCATCCATATCTAGATCCCCCATATCCATGTCCTCTGCTTCCTCTAGTTGATCATCCTCCATTTCATCTATTTGTTCTTCATGTCTCCATGGGATGTCTAAATCATTCCTAGAAACAATTTCTCTTCCTGGTTTGTTGCCTTCCAATCACCCTAAACTAGGTCTTCTAACTCTCCTCCTACTGTATTTAGGGTCTCAAATCTATTTCCAATGGTTATTCTTTATCATGTTGTCTTCCCGCTCGGTGTTTGATTAGTCTGTTTCCACCCATGCCTCCATCTATTGCTCACCTGAGTGAAACCATCCTCATTGCCTCCATTTCTTGGGTCGCCTAAGAAGTAGGCAGGGTGGGGTTGTTTTGGGGATAGTCTCTATTGAGATGACTATACTCAGGGAAATGCCTACATCTAAAAGGAAGGTGTTCATAGTCGATGGGATGAACCCAATCCTTGTCCTCCCAAGTTAGATTGATGGCCTTAGGTAACTCACGATATAGATCCATATAAACTCAAATTTGAGCAAAATAGGCGTACCTTTTTGTTTGGTTTTTTTTATTCCTTCACAAATTCGCCCAGGGTAATGCCAATGTCTTGCAAAATTCCAGGTTCCCTGTACTCGCGCGACGATGAATACAGGAAGATACATACTGGATAAGCACTCATATCCTCTTTATCTGGGTTAATATATAATTTCCATGGGTAGAGGTACAACCCTGCGAAGAAGAAATATGATCCCCCCTCCAAGATTAGATCATGTAACGCCCCATATTTTGACTTAGGCATGTTTATCAGTCAGACTTATTATATTGTATTTGCTTACTATTTGTGGACTCAGCTAGACTAAGTAAACTGTATTTCAGCATCTTAGACCTGATTATATATTGATTATGATGCTATGATGTTATCAGGCTTATGCTCTGATTATGATGTTATCATGCTTATGCAAATGCTCTAATTATGATGTTATGATGTTATCATTTTTATGATGTTATTATGCTTATGAGATTACTATGTTGTGGTCACCGTGAGATTTCTTTGTTTCATAAATGTATGTTTGAATGTCATTCTTGATATGATGTGATACATGGATACCCACTCATGATCGATTTAATGATTATATGCGATGAGAGGAAATAATGTCGATAATATGGACCAGCTATTGATTTAATAATGTTATGAATGTATGTTTGCAAAGTGCTAACCCTCGCAGGGTACAGGGGCTATGTAATATCCGGGTACATGATGCTAAGTGTGATATAGTACATATCTTGCAGAGAGCCTTAATCACCAAAGCGATGATACAATGACACATACAAATAACCTTGATAGCAACAAAATATGGTTTATAGGGTATAGACCCAGTATGTTGAGAGGGATGGATGTATTTCCCACCCTATGTCACTATGATACTCGAGGTCATGGGAGGGAAGTGTTGAGACATGCTCCCCAAGTTGTTGTGATGACGATGGCCGGATTCTGCTAGGATGGTAGGAACCCATCTTGTTTGACCGGTTAATAAGAACATAAAGGTAAGATAGGAAATCATAAAAGGGAGTAACCGTTAAATAACTAAGAATGTTAAAGCAATTATATTATATATGTATACTTGTCATATTTGTGTGACGTAGTATTAGTATCAGTTAAAATTTATGTGGTATGTTTATAGTAAATGTTCAACCTGTGCATGTACTGGCCATGCATGCACACCTTACACATGCATGCTAGTATCAATACACAAATACGTCGCATATTGGATAATCATATAAGTTGTAGTAAGAAACATGATAGTTTCGCATTGATCAATTCAGATAATGGATGTTTAGGTGTTAGGGCATGTGTAAGAATAAGTCAACAACACTATTTGTTAATTGTATGTAGACATCATAATAAAGAATTAAGCGAAGTGTTGTGAGTATGAAATATCATTGACAAACATTAACCTTGGATAGTTGTATAGTTTAACTAGTAATCGTGATTAATTAAACCAGTGAATGTACCTTGTTTATTAACAAAAGTGTAATAGATTAGTGCTAGGGTACTTTAGCGGTTAAACATATACATGTCGATGTTATTAGTTGCAATCAATTAATGATAATATTATTATTAATTATTAGTATTGATTATTAGTATTAATTAGTATTATTATTAGAAATGTTATTAATAACAATAAATAGTAATTTATGATAGTATTATTAATATTATGTTTCCATTAAGATTAACAATTAAACAGATAAATGCCGGTTTCATTAATTGCAATTGATTATGTTAAAAAAATCTGATTACTAAGTTCCCGTTATAAAAATGATTTAATCGAAAAAAATTTGTAAAATATTATTATCTGAATGAATACACCATATAAGTCAAGACATGGGTTATTAAAATAATTATAAAGTAATACCATGTCAGACAAGGAATCCAAAGTTAGGTGGATAATTTAATTTAACTGCCACCCCAAATCACGAAGAGTCAACAGGATATCCATTCAATCATTATTTAATTCAACATATGAAATGAAAGATAAGGCCCATAATACATCCATCGTCTCGTGAAGGGTCCTAAAGTTGATACTTAGAGAACACTTAATTAATGAACAATCCATTCTTTAAATAAAATGAACTAGCTTTAATAATACTGGACTGCATGAGAAAGAAGAACATAATACATACTATTTTAATATAAGTTAGGCGTATTAAAATTGGAGTCACAACAATCTAAGAATCAAGACAAAAACTTACAATAGATTTCACAGATTAGTTTTACTTAGAAATGACATGAAACGGTGCAATAAGGAGTTGCAGCTGTATAATTGCTTATCATTAATCAAAAGTAGTGATACAATGCAATACAATGGCATAAAGAGCCATGTAATTCAAATCCGAGAGAGGTCATTCGAATTCAATACATGAGAGTGGCTTAGTTGTCAGTAAGACACCACTTGGCACATCATCTAACCACTTAACTCAACCTTAATTGTATCTATCTAACTTGGAGGCAATTTAGACTGAGTCTAACTGAATAGAACTCAATTGCATGTCAATCAGTAGGTGAGGGAGCATATCCGACTTCAGTTAGGTAAGATCAATTGAACTGCACTGAACTGAGTCACTAAAAGTAGGTGGAGGCACCTTTAATCACTCCAGTTAACTAAAATTAACAAAAAATAGGCTAATTGACGAGGAAGGCGCCTTTGCATCACTAGTTTAACTTAAAGTAGGTGAAACAACCATCAGTTAACTAATTTGGGGCTCTTAGGTCATGTAGATCAACCCATATTTTCTCCCAGATTGAAGGAGGAGACTCAGTTAGGCTCCCCGATTGAAGGAGAAGACTTAGTTAGGATCCCTGATTGAAGGAGGATGATCCAGATGATGATGTAGTCACATATTTGAGACAAGAACTTAGGATATTAAGTGGTAAATTAGGCCAAATAAGCCAAATAATGATGTGTGGGTTGGATAATGACTCCAACGCCCCCCCTTATTCTATACGCATGTGGAGGAGTAAAAAATAGGGCCTTGACAACAAAGGACATAAGTCATCCTTTACAAAAGATAACTCTAAAATGCTCAAAAAAATCTAAGTGAGGAAAAGAGGAAAAACCCCGTGAGAAAGAAACACGCCCCCTCAAACTAAAAACTAAAGAATTAATCTGACTTCACCATGATGGAACTCACCCCCAACAGTGAACAGAGGTAAGTGAACTTTTTCTTAGTAAATTTCTTAGTGAAAATGTCTGTAATTTGCTCATCTATGGGGCAATATTGTAGAACAATTGTTCTGTCATGCACAAGTTCTCTAATGTAGTGCATGTGGATATCGATGTGTTTGGTTCTCTGTCTCTGAACTGGATCTATCCAGATCTTGATAGCACTTTGATTGTCACAAAAAATGACAGTATATGGAGTGGTACCAATATCAAACTCTGCCAAAATACCTAGTAGCCAAACTGCCTATTTGCATGCATTGAACGTTCCCCGGTACTCTGCCTCTGCTGAAGATAGTGCAATGGAATCCTGCTTTTTTCTTGACCAACAAATAGGACCACCAACAAAAATGAACACATATCCAGAAGTAGACTTTCAATCAAGGCTATCTCCATCCCAATCTGAATCTGTGAATTCTACCAAGTCTAGTTCGGAATCAACAACATAGTGAATGCCATAGGTTCTAGTACCCTGCACGTACTATACAATCCTCTTGGCTGCCCTCCAATGAAATTTATGAGGCTGCTGCATATACCTTGATATAGCATTCATGGCATAACAAATTCAAGCCTTGAATGTGTCAAGTAGAGAAGGATTCCAATTAACTGACGGTAGAGAGTAGAATCCACCCGTGGAGTACTATTTCCCTCTTCAAGGCTGATTCTTGAGAAGAAGGGAAAAGGTGTTTCCTTACAATCGACCATATTAAACTTAATTAACAGGCCTGAAGCATATTTGGATTGTGTCACCATAATCCCATCAAAATCTTGATTTATTTCTAGCCGGAGAAACTGCCTCAACAAGCCTAGATCACTCATCTCAAAGGCTTCATGTAAAGCAGTTTTTATGAAGCTGATTGAAGCAAGAGTGCTTCCTGCGATTAGTATATCATCAACATATAGAAATATAATCAAAAAATTACCTTCATATTGATGCAAGTACACATTTGGATCATACTTACATCTTTCAAAGTTCTATAATAGCAAAAAAGAATCCATTTTGGCGTACTAAGCTCTTGGGGCCTGTTTTAAGCCATACAAGGATTTCTGCAGCTTGAAAACTAATGATGGATCTGATGTGTAGCCTTCAGGATGCTTCATGTAGATTTCTTCTTGTAGGTCTTCATAAAGTAAAACACTTTTTACATCTATATGGTGCACCTCCCAATGCTTGGATACAAAAATGTCCAAAACTGGCCGTATAGAATCCATTTTTGCCACTGGTGCAAAGGTCTTAGTGTAGTCCACTCCTTGGACTTGGGAGAAGCCTTTTGCTACTAGTCGTGATTCATATTTGTAGTTTTATCCATTTGCAACAACCTTTTTCCGATAGACCCATTTGCATTGAACAATTTTCCTCCCAGGTGGAAGGGAAACTAGCTCCCAGGTTGCATTTTTTCGAAGAGAGTTGAACTCTTCATCCATTGCAGCTTGCCATCGAGGATCATTATGAGCATGATAATATGAATTAGGATAATATCCAATCATCATGTAGCACTTCTAAAACAACAAATAATCATTTCAAGAAAGAGCAATACCTGCTCTTTGAAAATCTGACTGAGTTCTCCTTGGACCGACAGGATTTCCAACATCTAACCCGACATAAGAGAGAGTCTTTTCGGGACATTTTGGTAGATGAGTAGGATCATTTGGATCCATTTTAGAACCTGATATATCATTCTCACTAATATCAGACATCATATTTGAAATATCAGAGCTCACACTTCATTTTCATCTCCAGAATCTTCAACAGAATGAGAGGGAATTTCAATAGTTTCTTCCTCTACTAGTTTCACATCTTGGAGAGGTTCTTCGAAGCAGACACTTCTCTCTATGAATATATTTTTGGTTTTGATATTCAAGAGTTTGTATCCCTTTGATTCCTATAGATACCCAATGAACATGCACTCAACACTCTGCGGTTGCAAAGGATTTCTCTTATCTAGTGGAATTTGAGCCCAAGCAGTGGACCCAAAAACTCTGAAATTGGACACATCCGGTTTGTGATCAAAGTATGATTTGAAAGGTGTTTTTCCTTTAGTGGATGAATGAGGAACCCTGTTCTGAATGTAGGCAGAAATATTCATAGCTTCAGCCCAAATATTTGCAGCCAAATCTTTAGCTTCGAGCATGCAGGTTGTCATCTCTTTTAGTGCCCGGTTTTTCCTTTCCGCTATACCATTTTGTTGAGGTGTGTAGGGAATGGTGTGATGAATCTTGATTCCACTTTGAGCAAAAATTTGCAACAAATTTGATTTGATTTATTCACCTCCATTGTCATATCTGAGAGCTTTGATTTTTCTCCTAGTAGCATTCTCAACGGAAGCCTTAAAATCTATGAACTTTTCAAGGACATCAGATTTTTTCTTGAGAAAATAGCCTCCATGTGAATCAAGACAGGTCATCGATGAAAGTGAGCACATACCTCAATCCTTTAATTGAGGTTGTAGACATTGGACCACTGATATCAGAATGGATCAACCCCAAAATACATGTAGCTCGACTTGCTTTTCGTCGATCAAATTTATGCTCAGGATGCTTGCCGACAATGCATCCCTTGCAGATCCCTTTGGAGGATTTGATTGAAGGAAGGCCTTCCACCATGGAATGCTTTTGAAGTTTTTGCAAGTATTTGAAATTTAGATGTCCAAACTTTTCATGCCACAACCAACTGACCTCATTCCTATGAGTCATAAGGGTGTTAGGCTTTGAATCAGGCACAAATATGGAGAACTCATAGGTCTTAGCAGAATGATTCGCTATCCCTGTAGCAATGAGTTTTCCAGATGAAATCTCTGAGATCTCCACCTCATTCGGGCTGAATACTACTCTTTTGGGAAAACATGTGTGTGTCATTTGATACACAGACAATAGATTTGAAACCAAATAGGGCACATAAAGAACATTTTTAAAACTTCCATGTTCTAGGTGGATGATACCCTTTCCTTGTGAGGAGATTTGAGAGTTATCTCCCATGTGGATGGAGATGCAACTGCTAGAGTCCAGTGTTGTGAAGGAGTCTTTGCTTGCAACCATATGGTTCAAAGCACTAGAGTCAATGAGAAGAGCTCTAGGATTTGAAACATTAGCCATGATAGCATGTCCTCTTTCGGGCTGATTGTTCCGATATTGATTATCCTTCTTCCTTGCACCTTCAAGAAGATTGATGTTGTCCTTCTCAAGGAGAAGATCCATTTGATCAATTGTTCTCTTCATGCATGATATTTCAGGATGAAAGCCTCTTCCATAGTAAGAACATTGGATCTTTTCTTTGCCTTGTTTCTTGTTCTTTCTTGAGCCTAAGGGCTCATCCAGCTACTGGTGTTTCTCCTTCTGCTTGGGAGGTCAAACTTTGTCTTCTGGTTCTTTTGTTTCCCTTTGACATTCGAGGCTTTGGGTCCTCCTGCAAACAAGGCTTGATATTTATATGATCTCATTATTCCCATTTGAACAAGCTTGCCATGCTCATTAGTGAGAGACTCAATGAATGCATTGAGGGTCGACATCTTCCAATTCGGAATTGTAAGTTTTCCAGTATGAAAGGTAGACACAAAAACAGAGTAATATGGGCCAAGTTTCAAAAGGATGGAAAGGATAAGTTGATCATATTCCTTCTCAACTTTACACTGCTTCAATTAGAGCACCAGGTGCTTAAACTTGGTAAAGAAGGCATTCATGGTTTGAAAGTTTCCCAGGTTTAGATATATCAACTCATTCTCCAACTGATAGATTCTCAAGTCATCTTGCTTATAAAAAAGAGTAGCAAGTTTTTCCCATATCTCGGGAGTCTTCAATCCAGTGAGGTGGAAAAGAAAATCCTTTGAAATTGAGAGGCACAGAAAACCATATGTTTCATAAAGCTTGTTCCAATATTTTGTTCTGCCTACTAATGCATTGGGATCTGTCTCTATGCCATGGTGACTCTTTAGAGTCCTTTGGAGCGCAAATGTATCTCAATATCCTCTTTCCACTAATGATAGTTGAAAGGAGTGAGAAGATTTCTTGAAGAGGACATTATAATGCTATAGAAAATGAAATGAAAGTGCTTTGAGATACCTGCAATCACACAAAAAAGACATAATAAGGTCAAACAACCTGCATTTTTGAAGTTTTCTTCACACCTAGTGTAGTGTACCCATACCCCATTATCATGCGGGATTAAAAATTTCATTGAGAAACTTTACTATTCATCGAAACACACGGCATGGCCGCAAACCACTTCTCAACATTTCCAACACTGTCACGCTCCCTCCCGTCTTCCATTGATTAGTTCGACAATCTGCAAGGAAAGATCTCAGAGGAGATCGGACGGTGGAGAGAAATAGCGATGGAAACCAACAATCACAAAGGCTTCCACATCCGGAATCAAATCAACAACTCATAATCATCCCACAAAAATCGACGATGAAAAAAACTTGAGTTGCGGGATCGAGAAATATGGAAATCATGATCCCGCATCTCGCATGCGGAAATGGCCATTGTGGAAATAAAAATCTGTGGAGTCGCATTCCACATCCCACATCCCATAGATTGTGGAAAGGTGTGTTGCGAAACGAAAATTGTGGAAAGTCGTAATCCACAAAAAGACATCTTTGCATCCCGCATCCCGCAATTACGAAAAGGAATTTGCAGAGGTCCAAATATGCCAAAGGATGTCTTCCACATTATGCATCCTGCCTGCGGAATAAACCATTGCGAAAGAAGGTTTCTACTCAAAAAATTTACCTTCTAATCGAAATCTTTGAACAGACTTGACCATCCAGGCTAACATCAATCCGACATTCTAATCCCGCAACTTTGTTTAACAATGCATTGAAGGAAACATACATAGATGCCTATAATTGCAGTTATTCAAAGGAACAATTCATCAATTCAACACAAACAACATGTTCATCATATCCCATCAAGCAATTACAATGCAAGAAATACAATTGCAGAGATTAACATAGACAAGAACACTTATCTTGAGAAGAACTTGTCCCACAACTAGCTATGTCGCTGCAACGTTCCACCAAACCATAGGCCAGTATGCTCATCAATCTCTCAGCAACACTGCCACCCCCGAGCTGGGTATGATTTCCTCAAGGACTAAGGGAACACTAGCAGACTCATACATAGCCAAGGGTGCAACAAAACTCAGCCAAGCCAACACAGTTGGGTTTATTAGGCTGCAAGGGAAAACAACCAACGGATGGGTTTCACAGGCCACTCAGCCAAGCCATCTCATAGTTGGGTTTCATAGACTATTCACATTCAAGCCAACATTCACCTTAAGGACCAGTCAAGCCAACAAATGGGTTTATTAGACTGTACACAGTCAAGCCATCTCACTGTTGGGTTTATCAGGCTACCTAGCCAAGCCAACATTCACAGTTCGGTTTATCAGACTGTCCAGCCAAAGGTTACTCACAAGGTCAATCGCAACAAAACATAGCCAAACCAATAGATGGTTTTATCAGGCTACTATCCAAGCCATATTTCTAGTTAGGTTTATCAGACTTCTAAGGCGATAGGTAGGAAGAACTGCTAAGCTAGTGAGATCATCTACAGAGCTAAGAACACCTTCACAAGACCTATCTTGCCTGGCTTCCCCACTGCCTGCACGGCCAACACAAGGAAGTGTCCCCTTCTCTGCTCCACAGTCCCTCAGGATACACCTTCCCTTCTAGTGCTCTTCAGGATGTTTGTAGCAGGTGCACCAGCCACTCTTATCTTATTGTGAGGTTCCACACTAGGTTTATCAAGCACATTCTATGTCTCTCCCACTCCTAAGTCTTGAACATAGTTCAGACCCAAACCAGGGTGCACAACACAACAACTACAAGGAGACTCCACATCACAAGATTTACTCTGGAACACGAGTAACAGGGTCTCATACACTCCGTAGTTCAAGATAAGGCTGCAACATAGCAACCACAGTCTTGCCAAGGGAAAAATACTTGCAGAATGAAAAGGATACACACAGGAAGAACTTCGCTGCCCCTGAGCTTCCATGCGAATGGATAATAATGATCCTTGAGAAAGACGTCCCGCAGCTCCCAAAACGTGAATCTCCCCACCCCAAGATGTGAACGCATGAGGCCACAATTTGCATACCTTTTTGGTGTTTTCTTGTCCATGCAAGAAAAACACGACATTCAAAACTGGGTGCTCTGCCCAATTGGAATTTTTCCATACTCTTCCCCTTCCATGCAATAACTACCTCAACCACATTCTGGCAAAAATAAATGGTTGGGAAGAAAGACAAGAAAAAGGGTAGTTGACAGTTTTGATGGGTTTACCCCATGACACGTGGCCTTTCCCACACTGGCTCAAGGTTAACATTCCCTCCCCCTTATCCTTAGGAAAACCATGCCCCCATCTCATTATTCCTTGCGTTGACATAGCTGGCTATGGGTTTTTCATTAATTTGCATATTTACATGATGTTTACAAATGTGCTTGACTTAGCACAAAAACCATAGGCATCAACCATGATCTCCTATATACCAAACATTTATTAATGACAGGGCCTTGGTCTTGAGCTCCATCCCATGATTCCATATAATATTTACATCATATGAATTAATGCAAATGGGGTCAAAACCGGGGTGTTACATTCCCCTCCCCCTTCAATAGCACTGTCCTCGGTGCTTTTACAAAATTGAAAAAAATGTTGCACTAGTACCACCCTCAGCATTCCGCAGATTTGAACAAAAATGGATGTGCCAATCACATGGCATCCTCCAGCTCCCATGTAGCCTCTTCAGGACCGTAGTGCTCCCATTGCACCTTACTTGTCATATGGCTCGGTTCCGGAGCATTGTGACCTTCCTGTCGAGGATGCGCATTGGCTCGATTCGAAAATCTCCCTTGGGTTCCACTTGAATCACATCCCAATTTATCACATGGTTAGGGTCATGTGTATATTTCTTAAGCAAAGAAACATGAAAAACATTATGAGCTCTAATGCTAGCAAGAAATGCAAGTCTATATGCAACTGGCCCTATTCTTTCAATCACTTCAAACGACCCACAATATCTAGGTGACATATTGGCACAACTTCCAAGATTCAAGAAACTCTTCTTTGCACTGACTCTGAGGTAAACATGATCCCCAACACTGAATTCTCTGTTCACCCTATGCTTATCAGCATAGCTCTTCTTTCTGTCTTGGGCTGCTTTCAGATTCTGCTTGATCTTTACAACCTCCTGTTCCATCTCCTTGAGCAATTCTGGACCAATCACAACCCTGTTCACTGGATTATCCCAAGTCACTGGTGTCCTGTACCTCTTGCCATACAAAGATTCATATGGACTCATCCCCAAGGATGCTTGATTCCCATCGTTATAAGAAAATTATACCAAGTGTAAATAATATTCCCACTTGGTTGGTTTGTCCATCACGTACATGCGAAGCATGTATTCAAGCACTTGGTTAACTCTCTCTGTCTAACCATCAGTCTGGGGATGGTAGGCAGTGCTGAAGTTTAGCTTTGTACCCAAATTTGTAAACAATCTCTTCCAAAAATTGGAAGTGAACTTGACATCTCTGTCAGAGACTACTTCCTTAGGCAATCCATGCAATTTGAAAATATCCTTCATGAAGATCTTTGCAATTTCATGAGTCTTATGTGTAGACTTGACTGGTATGAAATGGGTTACCTTTGTTAACTTGTCCACCACAACCATGATGGAATCATGTTGTCTCCAAGTCATTGTCAATCCTATAATAAAATCCATGGAAATAACTTCCCATTTCCATTCTGGAACTGGAAAAGGCTGTAACAAACCTATTGGGTGTTGATGCTCGACCTTCACCTGTTGACATTTCATGCACCTTGAAATGTATTCAGCCATGTCCTTTTTCATTCCTGGCCAGAATTATTTCTTGATATCCTAGGTGACCAGAATATGGAGCTTGATGGATCTCATCCATAACAACTCTCCTCAAATCTGCTACATTTGGAATGTAAATTTTGTTCTTATAGGTAAGAATTCCATCTTCTTCCAATTTATATCCCTCATACCTCTTTTCAAGGCTTTGCTATTGCAACTTGTCTTTTACCTACATATACAATTCATCTTCAGTAACATGATTAACAATATGTTGCCTCAAATCCGGTTGGCAAACACTAACGGATGCCACATGCATTTCCTGCAACTTCCTACTAAGTGCATCAATTACCTTATTCTCTTTTACACTTATGTGCTTGATTTCAAAATCAAACTCACATTAAAAATCCAACCATCTAGCTTGCCTAGCATTTAGAGTAGGCTGATCAAACAAATACTTCAGACCGCAATGGTTTGTCCTTAGCTCGAATCTTCTTCCCATCAAGTAATGCCTCCACATCTTGAGAACATGTGCTATGGCTGCAAGTTCCATATCACGAGTAGCATAGTTCTTCTCATGTTCCTTCAAATTTCTTGAATCATAACATATAACGCGGTTGGCTTGCATAAGAAATCCTCCTAGTCCTTGACCGCATGCATCAGTACACACCACAAAATCCTTCTCTGGGTCTGCAACCTTCAAGAGTAGTGCACTTGTGAGAATATTTTTCAACTGCTAGAAGCTTTCTTCACACCTCTCTGTCCATTCAAACTTTATGCCCTTCTTTTGCAAAGAAGTAATGGCATGCGCAACCTTAGAGAATCCTTCAATGAACCTCTTGAAGTATCCTGCAAGTCCCATAAAATATCTTACATCTGTCACATTTCTTGGGGTAGGCCAATTCATTATGGCTTCAATCTTGTCAGGGTCCACAGATATACCCTCTTCTAAGATAATGTGACCCAAGTACTAAATTCTATCTTTATAGAAGTCACACTTGCTCAACTTTGCATACAATCGATGCTCCCTAAGCAATTGTAATGTCAATCTCAAATGCTCTTCATGCTCTTCCTCTTTCTTAGAATAAACAAGAATGTCATCAAGGAAAACAATAACAAACTTGTCCAAATACCTGCTGAAGACACTATTCATAAGGCACATAAATGTAGTTGTCGTGTTTGTGAGACCAAATGGTACCACTACAAACTCATAATGCCCATACCTTGTCTTGAAGGTTGTCTTATGAATGTCTCCATCCTTGATTCTCACCTAATGGTAACCCGACCTCAAGTCAATCTTGGAAAATACCTTTTCTCCCCTTATTTGATCAAATAGGTCATCAATCCTAGGAAAATGATACTTGTTCTTTACCGTAGCTTTATTCAGTTGTCTATAATCAATACACAATCTGAGTGTACCATCTTTCTTCCTACAAAGAAAACTGGTGCTCCCCAAGGAGATACACTCGGCCTGATATACTTTTTCTCCAGCAACTCTTGCAACTGCATCTTCAACTCTAACATTTCTGGCGTACTCATTTTGTAGGGTGTCTTGGACACTGGTGCTGCTCCTAGCACAAGTTCAATTGTGAAATCAATGTCCCTTTTTGGAGGAAGCCCTAGAATCTCATTAGGGAAAACATCCATGAATTCCTGCAATACCTGAAAGTCCTCCAACCTAGGAGTTTTATTCTCCGCTGCCTTCACAATATGAGCTGCATACAGCTGGCAACCCTTCCTACAAAATTTCTTTAACTGCATTGTTGAAATTTGCCTCTTGGGTTCCCTTCTTCTTCCACGCATTCAAAAGTCTTATGGTAACAGTCAAGCTTTACCCTGTGAGCTTCTAACCAATCCATCCCAATGAGAACATCATAGGAACCAAGGGGTAGAATGTTCAGATCTACACAAGTAACCCATCCGTTCATCACCAATGGACATTTCTCTACCACTTCACTAACCTTTCTCTTAGTTCCAGTGGCTAGCTAAACTAACCATTATTTGCTATGCTTCACTTTCTCAAAAGCACAAACCTCCACTACTCTAGGAGTAATGTAACTGTGAGTAGAACTAGGGTCAATCAAAATAGAAACAGATTGCTCAGCAATCTTACCTACAACTTCAACCACAATTGACTGATGATCTGCCTGGCGGTCCTATAGCATTGTGTTAATCCTAGGGACGACCCTTGCAAGTCATATGGCCCTTAGGGTTCGAAGTCGCCTTGATACATTTGAGGAGATCCCTTTCCTCGGGCCAAAATCCAATAAATTCTCGATTAGGGTTTTTTTCTTCCAATTATAACTATGATTGATTGATTATTATCATCCAACAATAATTAACACTTATTGCAATGTTCAATACTAAAAACACCACACAATTATTACTATGTTTTGAGCAGATAGAGTAGTGTAATGGATGCAGAACAAAATAATTATGCCACTTGTGAGCATATCCTGTTTAGCCATTTGTTGTTGCTATGTAGAGAATAGACTGGTTAGTATAATAGGTTGCTTGACAACTTCTCGTTGTGCCAACAAGCATTGAGTAGCCTCCAATTTAGGACATAGGTAAGTTAAGTGATCCTCAGTACATAACTTGCATGGGAATTTCATCTTCCTTTTCTCTTTTTTGTCCCTACCAACATTGTTATTATTATTTTTATTGTTGCTTGCATTGTTAGTTTTATTGTTATTATTATTGTTGCTTGCATTTATATTCCCCTTGTTCCCATTCTTTTTATTCTTATTTTATTTCATCCTCCCAGGATGCTAGTTGCCTTTTGAATTATTCGTATGTATTGACAGAAAGTTAGAGGGCCGGTTGGGATTCAAGTTGTTAGCTTTATTTTGAGCAGCTGCAGGTGAATTCAAATACATTTGTCGTATATGTTTAACACCGTGACTAGTTGCAGACTATTCTACTAAGCCAATCACACCATCAACATGTGGCCCAGGTTTAGGTTTGGTTAAATCATCATTTGCTAAAGGAGCAGTAGGCGATATTTCGTTCAACATTCTATACTTTGAATACACCAATTCTAATTGTGGGCCTCAATGATGGCATGTTCTTCTGTGGTTACTGGCATAAAGAGATACATTCTTCCCTATATTTGTTTGTAGTGACTTAGCGAACCAATCAACTAAGAACTCATCAAGAATTTAATTTTTTATTAAGTGATTCCTACTCCACCACTCATGGATGTGATCGGAGATATGAGTATACTTGTCCTATTTGAATAATGTTAGGATTTCAGTGGGATTCATAATGGACTGACAGTTGAGATTGGTTAAGTAAATTCATAGTAATAGCTTTGAAATTTTGGAAGGAGGCTTGTGGCAATTCAATATAACACTTTGCAGATATTCCCTCCAACATCCTCTAAAAAAGGAGAACCCTAATACTATCATTCATTAATGAGTTTGAGGAACAAAAATATGGAAAGTCATCACATGCGTGGTTGCATGTTCTTGAGATTCTCCTTTGAACTTGGGTACGTCCGAGGGGGTATTTTTGTGGGTACTAGGGGGCCACATAGGGTCATGTAGCACCGATTCACTAGTCAAATTAGTCAAGCCTGACATATTCAAGGTATCCAAAAATGGCAACCTGATCTAGGCTATAGAGTTCCAATTCCTATGGGTATTTGTTGCCCATTGAATTGTATTAATGAAAGACTGACTTAGTATATAGGGATTTCCACGCATCATGAAATATTCATTGTGTTGTCCAAGGTTTCGATTATAACCATACTGAGTTTGTACAAATAGTGTTGTAGTTCCCCCGGGTATGTGCCCCATTCTAGTGAAGGGTTGGTTACCCTGAGGAGCACTAAAAGTTGTAGCATTACCCATGCTCATCCTTCCTACCCCAGATAAAGGAACAATTCCCTGGGGTATGTTTCATCCTAAGGGAGCTCTGGAACTAATTCCCTTGATTCCAAGGAAGGGAATACTACCTTGTGGTACATTAACTCCTAAGGCAACACCCGTTTTCATACCTTCCAACCCTTGGAAATGCATGCTACCCTAAAGCATGCTAGAGACGGGAACAACTCCAATTACTGTAGAAGGAGTAGGCATGGAGGTATGTATGCTTCCAATTGAAAAAAGCATTTGATGGAAAAGAGGGACCTCTACTTGAATCAATGAAGTTAGCCATTATAGGAGGAATGCTAGTGGAAAAGGACAGAAAACCAAGCAATGACATCCCAAAAGAAAAGGGATTGGTTCATTACAGCACAGATGTTACGCTTCCAAGCCCACTAACCAGAGCAATGATCGAAGGGATCATCCCTCTGGTATATACTCCAGATGTTGGTGGTGGTACCCAAGCTAATCATATGGCAGATGATATAATCAAGTTCATCCCTCCTAAAGGATTTGACGTAATAGGGATGCTATTGTCCCCGCTAATAGGAACTTCTCCTGTATTTTCCATATTTTCCCACTAAGATAATGGAATGTTAAATATTCTATAGGGTTGTGTCTATCTTACTTACGTTTTTTAACAAAACCAGGAGTTCGGGGAGGATTTAATTCCTTTGGTGAGTCTAAGAGATATTCATTTTCAGTATAACCTAAGTCTTCTTGAGTGAGAGGAGCGGGTTTCTTGGGGATATACTAAAATGTCTATCAAAATCACTAAGATACCCCTCCTCTGATAATTTCTTAGAATCAATTGATCTTAACCGTGTTTCCTCTTCAACGAGATCAATTTCAGGTTCTTGATTTTCTTCTTCTACCTCCTATGGGGGTGAATCACTATGATCCAGTCTTTGCCCCTAAGTAGGTAAGTATCCCTTTTCTGGAGAGAGTTTTTGAATCCTTCTTGACCTACGTAGGGGTTGATTGGCCATTTTGGCTCAATGAAGACACAAAGGAATACTTTTTACAACTTGAAACCAAACAAATCCACACTCACTAGAAAAGTTCCTGAAATATCTAGGACAGCCAGTACAACCCTTCCAGAGATAAGCACTGGTTGTTTAGGACCAAACGTATGCCAATTAGTGAAGAGCGACACAAAAGGACCTTCTAGAGGTCAACTTGGGATGATTAGGGCCCAAGTCCAACCAATGAAGGTTCAAATGAGATAGTTAGCTAACCTTCACACAAGAACCACCAAGGGTTCAACTATTCACCTTCAACGAATACCCTCCAACAGATTTGAGACAAAGATTCTACGTCTGTTTCAAGTACCACAAGATATTTCATTTGCAGACACCTGTGTTGAACCTATGAAAGGAAATTATGGATACCACTTCATGCTAATTAGTTGAGTGAAACAGTCGTTAGAAATGGCTTCTGCGAATGAGCAGGGAACGTAAGAATGGGTCCTATACCCAAATATATTAGTATATTAGTGGTGTCACCTCGAGGACTTGCCACAATTGAACAATTCCCATACTCACATAACCCCACTAATCCAAGTGACAGGGGACAATCATACCACTTGAACTAGCTTTACCTACCACTTGGTACATGTGTTAAAGGTGCTTCCCTGACAAGTATTTTGTGTTACTAATGAATTTTTGTACTCTTTAGTTGTTCCTCGTTTCATTTTCTGTGGCCTTGGAGAAGTTAAATCTCCAATCCTAACACCAAGCCCTAGAACTTAGGCTATTAATTGGTTTCTAAAAAGAAAATTTTCCTAGTTATTTTTATGTCATTGTTTTTTCAAAAGTCAAAATATTTCAAGAACAAATCAATGATAAGGAAACATACACTTTCAATTCCAATAAACATATTTGAATGACTTGAAAACGTTAACACTCTTTCAGCAAAAGATAAGGCACTTAAAAGTTCAAGCGATCACTCTTTCATGCATCTCAAATAATGTCTTTTCATTCCAACTCAATTGCAACTTAATTTACGTTTTCCTTTTTCAAGAAGAAAATGCAAATTCAATATAAACAATGTAAGTAAAAGGAACGTTGATATGCCTATTATTATGCAGAGAAAAAATCCTAACTCTTGTCATTCCAATCGATATTGCAAAAGTGGCTTGAGAAGAAGCAAATAATGAGATTTCTTAGACTACAAAAAAATACAACTAGGTCTACTAAGAAGGAAAGGTTGTATAGTCGTTTCCTCTATTACAAAGGTAGCACGAGATGCAAACAACTAAATTGCACTCATGGAATTCATAACAAAGGATATAAGACTTCTAAAAGCAAAAGACAAATAAGGAAAAGACAACCTCAAACTCTTTCACTAGTTTCTTCAATCTAAAAACAAATACTTATCAAAACACCTCTCAGAATGTTCCAATAAGAAAACATTGTACCCTACTTTGCTTAGAAAACTCAAACAAACCATACTCCAAGAGCAAAAAATGGGAAAAAGAGGCAATTAACCTATACTCTACCTTCCCCACATGTTTATTCTGTGGGAAGAACGTGTGGCCGCGTGACTATCTATTGAAATAAGTGCATGGACCCCTTACCACATGCACTTGTATAAACTACAAAGCACGTGGACTTCCTGGGTTTGATTGAAATAGGTAAAATTTAGGCAAATACTTCAAATTTTGAAGGCAACAGGGTTCTGGACTATGATCAAATTCTCTAAGATTGAAAAACACCCAAAAATGGCTGAAGAAACCAAGCAAAAGGATGTATAGAGACTCTTAATCTTGAATAGAATCGCTAATTTTGTTGTACGAAAAATGATCCTAATGACTAGGGTAGGTCACCAACATACTGAATTAAATGGAAACTGACTTAATGGCTAGTTATACAGGCTGATTGAACACATGCAAGTATAGGTTTCGTACTCTTTAAGGCTTAAGCAAACATACATAAATAGAAAGAGGAGGAGAAAGAAGAGAGACACCTTTTCCGTAGTTTGATCCTTGCTACTTCTATAATTCTCTTCATATTTTTTCCTTAACACTCCTCCAAGACCTGTAAAACACACCAAACACCCTTCCTCAAAAGCTTTTGGTCACAAAGAAAGATCCAAGTATCATAAAAGCATGCATATTATATTGGTAATCTCGAATAATGTTTCTATGACATATGAATAAATTTCAATGGCTAATAACCAAATACAAAACACTTTATGTGGGGAGGGAAAAATGTCAAATTCCTATTGATACAATAGAATTACATCTTCCATTGCTCAAAACCTTTCAAACCAAAGACTAGGTTCCTTTGCTCTTGTAAACCTGTGATACCACGTCCAATCTTTTGAATGCATATAAGGAAGGAGTCACCTTGAGACACTGACTTCAACATTCAAAGAGAAAATGATCTGGGACAAAGGTCACTAGCATGGAATAGGGGATGGATGGATGTAATGAGATATGACTTTTCTCTAGTGCGATAGTACAATATGGATGTCTTTTCTAGTTTGTCCCATCTCATCTCTTTTTATGAGTGATTGAGATAGTTGTAGATGGTTACCATTTAGCTAAAATGTTACAAGAGAGACCAAAACTGTTATAACTTATAATATCTTCGATTTTTTTGTATTTTTTTCATTTGTTTGAGGCTCACATGCCTTGCTCAAGGATAAATCGCGTGCACTTGTCTTGCTAGTTCAAAGGGAGTGTGTGATCTCTTTTGTGGTTAAAACTTTGACAATTCAAAGGGGAATGAGCCAGCCATTTTAGGGATGTGGACCATTATATGGAGTCAAATTATGGGCTCTTCCACTCTTCGAACTTCGTTTTGTGGACCATTAGGGACACTAAGGTGTCATCTTTGGAACACTGTTAGGGACAATTTGAGCTATAATAGTTTTGTTATGTCAGAGAACAAGATGGATAAAAAAATCAACTAAATAGAGGATCCAACCGCTAGTGGAAAAGTGCGGCACAATTTTTATGAGAAAAAAAAAACATGAAGGGAACATTGAGAAGAATGGGATATGTCGTAAATTTTAGTGGGATGAGAGCTTCCATACATGACGTAGAGCCATTCTGATATATTCACAAGGCTTTCAACCTCAAGAAGCAAATAATCTCTCTCGTCTTGTGAGATAAGCATCAATAATATTTTGATGACATTCGAATACTATTGGCATCTCTTTCATTATCGAATCCCACAATACATTTGTTTTTTGAAAGAGCAGAACTAAGGGATGCACTTGGCCAAAACAATGCCAAAGGGAGACCACCTCCATTCTCTATGGGATCCATGTACCTCTGAGCAATACGCCAATCACGCCAATCAGTTGTAGCACAAAACCAACTTCACGAAAACGTTTTAGTATTTTAGAAAGTGGTGCAAGGTGCAATAGCTGTGGAGACGAGCCAACTTGTGTTGAAGAACATACTACAAGCATCGTAGCAACGCTATTTTGCAAGTTTTTCTATGCAATTTTTTTCAGAATCATAAAGATTTATTGTGAAAGAATGGCACATTTTCAACTTAGTAACGGTTAGGTTATAGAGAAAGATATGTAACTTTTTTGATGCTCATCCTAGAATTGTATTTTTTCAATATTTACACTCTAAATAATGGTGTGCTTAGATATATTTGATTCCTCTAATAAATATTTTTAAAATAGATGTATACAGAAAATCTCTAAAGTATACAGGAAATCTCTGAAATGATGGCATCGACTGATCAAATTGTGAACATCTTTTGACCTTCTAAGTCACAATGGTATGCGTCTCGAGCTCCTTTTAGGAATTAATTATTGCTTCATTATTTCCCTACTCTCTGAGGTTTGTTATCAATTCAGAAGTATGAGCATATCTTGTGCGCAATAAAAAAAAATGCAATACGTCGTCGTGAAACTTTTATCGACCTGCAAGACTGATGCTTCCTATCAGTCGACTTGCACTTCCTGTTAGTTGACCTGCATAGATGTTTGGGGAAACCCTGCTATTGCTCGTCTTGGCAAATGATTCCGAGACTGGTGAGTCTCCCTGTAATGGCGATACGTTACATTTTTAGCTTCAGAAATTTTTTAATGGTCGTCGACCATCAAAATCCCTGCAAGTACTCATTGCTTTGTCCACGTTAATCGTTTCTTATCATACATTGTTACTTAAGGCCATGCATTTATGATGGTGCCCAAAACTTGTCCACGCCATGAATTTGCGAAAACATATGGGTGGTGGACTTATCTGCCCAAAAACTTGTCCTCCCCATGAATTTGCCAAAACATATGGGTGGTTTATGGGCTTTAAGCTTAGATATTTATGTTGATATGTGTTTATATTTTAGAATTTTGGGGTAGAATACTATTTATTATTTATTCTTTTTTTAGATTAAAGGAGTATGGGACAAGTGTACTCCATTGATTTTATGGGCATTGTTCAAAATTGGTAATACACAATTATAAAAAAATAAAAAACAACTTATGTGATAACTGCAATTTGTGGTAGTTGGAAAAAATAAAAAATAACTCCTGTGATAATTGCATTTAGTGGCATGGTAATGTGCACTTCCTGTCACAATCAAACTCAATATGGCACCTAGGAGTCGAGATAACGTGCATAAGGTTTAGTTGAACTCTATTTGGAAGTCTCGAGTCCAGCTAATGTGCAATTCATAAGACAATCAAACTCCTAATAAACTCCTCTAAACTCTTAATCATACCCCTCCATCTCGCAGTTGAGAGTAGAGCTAATGTTTAGCATGACATGCTCAGTAAACTCTGAATCTGGCAGCACAGGCACAAAGAGTAAATGCAGTTGATAACATGTAACTAAGGTATTGACAATGGATAATTACAATACTAATGAAGAACAAGTAAAAGAAAAAATTAAGAACAATAGGAGATCCGTGGTAAGAATTATTTCAATTCAACAAGTTTTGAACCTCTTAAGCACGTTCATCCTCAAGATAAATAAACTCTCGCTCTTTTTTTTCCACTCGGGTGTGAAGAATAAATATTGATTATTTATTGACTCAAGGTTTTTAGTTTTTAGGTCCGTTTAGGGTTTTAGAAATTATTTTAAAAAATTTAGTTTTAAGTGATTATTTTTATTAAAAATAAAATAAAATTATTTTATTAAATTTTTTTAGGTTAAGTAATATTATTTATTATTAAGTTTTTATTAAATTTTGTATTTATGATTAATATTAATGTTATGTTAATTGTTATAGTTTAAAGATTAAGATACTTATAAATTTAATTATTAATCTTCTTATGTTATTAATGTTATTTATTGTTATTATATCAAAGTTGTTAATATTAGAATATTTAGATTGAGTCTACTTTATACCTTTAATTATAATTATTATAGTGCTAATTTAGTATTGTTATTTATCATTTATTATTATTCTTGAAATATTATTAATAAAATGTTATAGTGACCCTTTTGTAATATTGTATTATTACAATTGTTTAAAAGTTTTTTTGTGTTTATTATCATAGGTTAAAGTTTTTTTATAATGTTAATTAGTATTTAAATTTAATGTTTTTAATTATCTAATAAGTTTTTTAATGATAGGTTTTCAAGCTTCTTCAAGTCTTAAGCCATCATCGCGACTGGAGTTCTTCATGCATTTTTCAATTTCTATGGTTTCTGGAACTTTTCTTTTGTAGTAATTTGGGACAATCGCTAAAGCTTTTGAGTTTTGAAGGCAAATGTGATGTTTGGTGTTGTGGGAATGTTCTACTATGGCTGAGTTTTTTATTCTTTCATGTCATAGATCTCTGTCGTGCTCTTTTAACCTAGTTGCGATTGACCTTTCAGTCTCACCTATGTAGGCCTCACTGCAAGAACAAGGTGTTTTGTAGACACCTTTGTGGTGCTTCAGATCAATAGGATCTTTGGCTTTGTCGGGCATGGTTCTTAACAAGTTTGGAGGAGCAAACGCCACCCTTATGTTTTTCTTCCTTAGGACGTTGTTAGAGATTTTGTTTGTCGTGCCATGGATATAAGGGAGGGTGATTCTTGGAAGAGTTGTATCCTTTTCTTTGGTTTTGTTTCTTTTTTTTTACCCTTTGGAAAACCTTATCAATTTCTTTTCCATTATATCCATAGTTCATGAGGGATGTCCTAAGGTGTTCCAGCTCTTCTTTTATGTGACATGTATCGAAAACTCTCAATGCATGTGTTGCTAAGGTGTCTATTATTCCAATCTTATGGGACGGATAATGGTGTGAGTCAGCATGAAGGCATATACATGTATGTGTTTTCTTTCTGTATACATGGTGAGAAAGAGAGCCATCAGGGTTCTTTGTGATAAGTACATCCAAGAAGGGAAGGGATTTTCCCTCCTCTTTCTCCAAAGTAAATTTTATACTATCAAATTGATTGTTTATGTGGCTTTGGAACTCATCCAGCTTATCTTCTCCATGTGGCCAATTTATAAATACATCATCCACAAATCCGAGCCACCATCTTGGTTTGTGTGGAAATGAATTTATTGTTTTTTCTTCAAAATATTCCATGAAAATATTTGCCACAATTGGTGATAGTGGTGAGCCCATTGCAACCCCTTCTGTTTGCTCATAAATATCTCCTCGGAAACAAAAATAGGTTGACCTAAGGAGCATCTCAACCAAGTGAGCTGTTTCAGGGTTTGATACCTTCTTGATGACTTCAACAGCCTCATCAATTGGAATTTTTGTGTAAAGTGAGACTACGTCAAAACTGGTTAATAAATCATTATCATTCACCTTCCAATCTTTCATTCTTTCGACCAACTGCGAGGAATCTTTGATGAATGAAAAGGATTTTCCAACTAAGGGTTTTAGAGTCTTTGCTAAGTGTTTTTCCAGATCATAGGTAGGTGATCCTATTGTGTTGACAATGGGTCTAAGTGGTATGCCTGATTTATGTATCTTCGGTAAGCCATATATGCATGGCATGATCACATGCAAAAAAAAAGAGTGAGAGTCTATTTCTCCTAAGGATGAACCTGCTTAACAGGTTCGAAACTTTTTGAATTCAAATAATTCTTACCACAGATCTCCAATCGTTCTTAAATTACTGAACTGTGGATTAGCAATGAACAAAGAGAAAAATTGTTTATAATACTTAATTTGGGGCATGTTGATGTTCACATGCCACAAATTAAGTGGTTGTGATACCGTCACCCTGATTCACATTGATACCATCACCCTAATTCATAGTTGGCATGTCTCAGATGGCAGGTTACGACCATGAAATTATAGCGTTCTCCTATTACCTTAGGGATATCAAAACCTATATCTAAGGTTTGGATCTTGTGCCGACATTGTTGCATAAGCATTGTGTTGTTGGAGGACACTATTGTAGTTACTCTTCATCATCGATTTTGGAGAATGGTAAGTTGAAATCCTTAATTGAATATGTTTATGATGATTTGTCAAAGGGGGATATCATTGTTATTGATGATATCAAAAAGTTGTCTCTGGCTGGTGGTCATTTTTCCAATCCTATTTGGTCGGGTTCACCTGTGGATGGGTGTGATGCACCGAAGTCTGTGACTTATCTACACCCAGGAGGGAGGTTTATTTTAACTCTTCTCAGGGGGTGGATGGTGGCGTTGTTTTGGGGGTTATTGGGTGTGAAGGGAAATCTGTCATTTCTGACCTTGTTTGTTCTGCGGGGGGGATTGTGGGTTGTGGGGCTTCTTTTATCGAGCCCTTAGGTGTTTTGTCGAATGATTTCCCTCCCCTTATTCCTGAGCCTGTGTCTTCAGAGATTGAGAGGGATCAAGGGCCCTCTAGCCCTATTTAACTCCCATCTTTTAAGGACCTGACACTCCTTAATAATTTACCTATTTTTTCCAATTGTTCTCTGGTGTCTCCTTCTGTTTTACCTCTGGCCTCCACCTGGAACAAAAATTCCACCATTAGATGTGCTCACAAAGCTAAAGATCCTTCATGTTGATGGGGGGATAGGTCTTCTCCTAGGGATGGTAGTTATGTCCCTCTCTCCACTCGCATCAAAGAGGCCTCCCGAGCCGGGAATTCTTCATCATCTCCATCCCTTTCTAGGACCCTTAGAGCAAAGGAACCCACTTGGCTTGTTTCCTGATGCGGTTTTTATCCTTTAATATTAGAGGGTTCAGAGGGCAACCCAAACAGTTAGACCTCAAACATCTGTTGGACAAGTTGCATCTGGATATGGTTTTTATACAGGAGAGTCTGTGTTCACGAGTTCAGGCTTTGATATGTTTCTCAAAACTCCACCCGGGTTGGGAAATATGTGCTTGTGACCCGTCTGGTCTCTCGGGGGGTTTGTTATCAGCTTGGAACCCTGTGGTGGTTTGTTGCAAAGCTTTCTTACCTGTGCTGGTATTCTGGTCAAGGCCCAGTTCAAAGGCTCTTTTTTCCATTGGAATTGTTTAAATGTATATGCCCCTTACCAAGATAGGGAGAGGTTTTGGAGCTCGGTTTTGGAGAAGGGTTTGCTTAACCTCTGTAATTTCATCATTACAGGTGATCTGAACTTTACTGATTCAGATGGGGAAGTCAGGGGCACTTATGCTAGGGGCGATCATTTAGCGGTATTTTTTCTCTAAATTATTATTGGATTCACACTTGGTGGACATTACTCCTCATAAATTGGTTCCAACTTGGCGTAATGGAAGATCGGGTTATGCTAACATTGGGAAGCGGTTGGACAGGTTTCTGGGGCCAGAGAGTTTATTACCTCTACTGTTGCAGCATAGGGTTTGGACCAGGCCTTCAAAGATTTCTAACCACTTTTTTTATTTGTCTTAATTGGTTGGAGGTGGAGAGAATACCTTCCTACCCCTTTAAATTCAACCATACATGGTTAAAGGAGGAAGAGTTTTTAGATTTGATCAAGCTTGCTTGGCGAGGGACTGTGATGCTATGTCTAGACTAGTGGGTAGGTTTAAAGTCTTGAAGCGAGTGGTCACCAAGTGGGAACATCGGATGAAACATGATAGAAGTAGTGAATTGGTTTTGATTGAGAATTCTATTGCTGATATTTTTTTACTTGCTCCAAGGGGCATTTTATCTTTCGAAGATGTTGGACTACTACTTGAGCTCAAGGCTCGTAAGGAGAAATTGTTAGCATTTGAAGCCTCATCCTGGAGCTGCAAGAGCCGAGAGGTATGGATCGAATAGGGGGATGCAAACACACAGTTTTTTCAGAACTTTGCTAGCTCTCGTCATAATGGGAACACGATTTGGGATTTATAGGATTCATAGGGTAATCAAATCCATGGAGATAAACAGTTGAAGGGGGCATCGATGGACTTTTTCTCTAAGAACTTCAAGGAGGATGGTTCTCCCTCTATCCAGGCACAAGTATAGGTAATTAAGCGTTTTCCCACTTACTTCTCTGCTGAGGCTACTGGGGAGGTTGGGAGGGTTGTTACATTGGAGGAGGTGGAATCAGTATTGAAGGAATTCGCAAAGGACAAAATCCCAAGACATGATGGATGGACAGTGGAATTTTTCCTGGCTTTCTTTGATATTGTGGGTGGGGATCTATTGGAGGCTGTTGAACAATCTCAGGTGGAAGGTTATGTGTCGAGGTCTTTCAATGCCACTTTTCTCACACTGATACCAAAGTGTGAGAAACCTGTGACTTTTGTTGATTATCGACCTATATCACTATGCAATATTTTTTATAAGGTCATCACTAATATTATTTCTAATTAGTTGAAGCCTTTGTTAGTTGATGTTATTTCAGATGAATAGTTCAGCTAACGGAAGAACAGGAAGATCTTGGAAGCTGTGGGTATTACGTAGGAAGTGCTGCATTCCATTAAGGTAAGGAATTTGGAGGCTTTAATTTAAAAAATGGATATGGTTAAGGATTACGACAGAGTCAACTAGACTCTTTTGAGGATTATATTGCTGCAGATTGGGTTGACAATGGACACTCTAAACTAGATTATGGCCTGTGTTACCTCAACCAACTTTGCAGTCCTCATTAATGGTTCTCCCTCGAAGTTCTTCAATTCTAGTCGGGGTCTGCGACAGGGTTTCCCCCTATCTCCTTTACTTTTTCTTTTGATTGTTGAAGGCCTAAGCCTACTAATCATTGGAGCCAAAGCTCATGGTAAGATTCACAATATCATTTTCTCTTCTACCCTGGCTATCACACATCTATTGTTTGTAGATGATGTGGTACTATTCAAGCGCAAGACTTTGGAGGAATGGAGTTGTTATAAATCCATTATTGATGTGTTTACTGCTACCTTGGGCATGGTGATAAGTATTGTTAAATATTCTTTTCTGAGCAACAATATCAATAGTGAGTTAGCTGGAAGGATTCATGTACTTTTTCCTTATACAATGGACCTGATAGAGATTGGATTCAAGTACCTGGGGTATTGGGTGAAACCACCGAACTACTTAGTTAAGAATTGGCAGTGGATTGTTAAAAATTTTGAGAAAATGGTCAACAACTGGCTTTACAGATTTCTCTCATTGGGAGGAATACTTATTCTCCTGAAATCGGTTCTAAGCGGTATTCCTGTTTATTGGTTCTCCCTTGTCAAGGTATCGACTTATATTGTGATAGCTATCGGGAAAATGATGAGCAACTTTCTGTGGGGTGGTCCGTCATCAAAGCATGGTGCTCCTCTGGTTAAGTGGGACACTATTACTAGATCTTATGCATGTGGGGGATGGAATGTGAAAAACCTCAATCGGTTCAATATATCATTAAGGATGAAATGTAGGTGGATGGCTTTAAGTGGGAAAGGAATTTGGAACAGGATCCTGAAGACTAAATATCTGTGTAAGCTATCATTGTCGGATTAGGTCAGGAAGGGGGAGCATTCAATAGCTAACATTTCACTCAATTGGAATGGATTTCTGAGGGTCTTTGGGTGGATTAGCAAGGCTCTCTGTTGGAAGGTGGGAGATAGCAGATCCGTAAAGGTAGGGATTGACCCTGTGGTTGGTATGGAGGAATCTTTTTTCCTTTCATGGTCTTTAGTCAACGATCTTCATGATTTTGGTATCACTACTCTTAATCATGCCAGGAATGAATGTGATTGGGCTTCTTCAAGAAACTATTGGTTATCAGCCGAGGATCTTGATCTTGCAGGCGATTGGAAGTTTGAATGGGATAATTATACTTCCTCACTTACACATTTGGGCATGCAACTTATAGACGTCGAGGACTGTCTTGTTTGGTCCATTAACACTGCTTCGGGGTAGGTAACCACTAAAATTGCCTATGATTTTATTGTTGATACTCTTTCGATACCATTGAATTGCTGGTGGCGCAAGGAGCTATGGGTATGGAGGATTCCACTTAAGATAAAATGCTTTAGCTAGCTCTTTGTATGTGATAAGATCAATACTTGGGACAATCTTCTCAAGAAAGGTTGGGTAGGGCCAAACATTTGTCAGTTGTGTTGTTTTAAAGCTGAATCGGTTGAGCATCTTTTTGTTGGATGCTTATTTGGGAAGGCAGTCAGGCGGACTGCCATCGCTTATTTGGGTTATCCTTATCTTTGGTAGGACTGTTCTATCCAGTGAAATATGATACAATGGATGAAGTATGGAATTAGACCTATCTATCTCCCACTTTTATGCTATTGGCATATTTGGAAGGCTAGGAATGATGCTATCTTTTAAGATTATAAACCAGATGTTCATAGAGTTATGTTGGGTGTCATTAATCATTTATCTTATTACCCTAAGGTTGTTCGTGTTAAGCCTTCCCGAAGGATTGGTTGTGCTCCAAAGGTTTTTTCTGCTACTGGGTTCTTTGATGGGGCAGTTGCACATGGCGTCGGTGGTGTTGGGGCACTATTGTATATCAACATGTCACATTACTTTCACCCGAAGTTTGGTTGTGGCAGAAGCACAAATACCAGAGCGAAACTACTGGCCCTCTAGGGCTTCCTTTATATAGCTAATGGCATGGGTTTGTCAAGACTGGAATTTTTTGGTGACTCTAAGATTATCATTGATTGGATCAATGATGCGGCTGGCTTGAGGGTCCTGGAGCTTGAGAACTAGTGCACTAGGACTAAGGTTCTTAAGGACTCCTTTCTCATTATTGAATGTCACCCTATCTTTAGGGAACATAATTGGATTGCAGATGGTCTCTCCAAGGAAGCTTTGCATCACACTATTGGTCATCTCATTCTGATGGAGTTTTTAAAGGGTGATATGATTTTTGCAGAAACTTTTAGGATTTTTGTCGAATCATTTCCTAGACAAGTTATAGACTGCTAGTAGCACTGGCTGTATTTGTTTCTTTTGTTTTGGGCTTCTCTAGCTTTGTATAGTTTCCAGTTTTGTTATTTTGGACTGATGGTAGGATTTTTGTAGCATTTGTTGTGGATGAACTCTGAACTAGCTTTATGCCTACTGTGAGAGTTTCCCAACATTATCGAATTGATGCTAGTTTGAAATGTATCCGGTCCCTTTGATTTTATAAATAACAAGAAATGATATTTTCTTCTTGACAAAAAACTATGTTATTGCCACAGAGTATAACAAAATCAAACGAATTAATAGACCTATTGTATGGGAGAGAACAACATTCTTAAGCAAATTTCCATTACAAGTGGAATACATATTAAATGAGTTAATTTCATTGCTTTTCCATATCTCTCTTAGGCCATGGGACTAGTGCAGGGCACTATATTATATCCATGGGGAACTTGAAAACTCACCATCTCCATATAAGTTGGAATTTGAAATATTATATGGAAAAGTGATATATGCTAATCTCAACCAATATGTTAGACACCACATCAGTGTATAGTGTTTCAATTCAAAAATTTGGATTTTTTTGGCTTCTAAAATTATAGGTCATACTCGTGCAATTTAAAATATCAAAATCCCACGAGTCAAATACTTCATTTGGAAGCACTTGTGTCGTGGGTAGTGATCAAATTTGAAGGGTGGGTCTTAATTTCAATTGGAAGGGTATTTATTTTATGAGCCTTTCACAGATGAAGAGAAAAATAAATAATTGTACTTCAATTGACAAGTATAAATTAACTAAACCCTTTCACCAAAAAAATGCAAAAGACAAATATTGTTCGTTCAAATTTTTACAATTTTAAACAATTGAGCACTCCTTAATATCTAGATGAAAAAATGATATATTTTCAATAAAACTTATTTTGAACACATTAAGTTGTCATATGTGTATCATTAATTTTACAGTTCAGTAACATAACAACTATTCTATTGTATTTTTTCCAGTTGGAGCACACTTCATTATACAAAAAAACTACATAGACTATGCCATAACCATATTGGGCATTCACGTGCAATCCAAGCTTGAGAGATGTAAGAATGATAAGGATTGGGCACCTAAGAAAAAATAATACACAACTAAAAAAACATTAAAAAAAATTCCTACATACTAGAGAGTGTCACATCACAACAATCCAAGGTGTCAAATCTCAATTGATAGTGTTAATTAAAGACTTAAATGGTAAATTTAATATAAGACTTACTTATAGTTGTCTCTTATTCTTTGCATCAATACCTACTATAAGGTGAGGATCTGCATGCATAATAATCCTTAGTTATGACTATGGGATGAGGATTTAAAGAGAAGAGGAGGTAAAGACAAGTAATTTTTAGATGTATTTTGGTGGCACCGAGGACAAATGTTGTGAGAAACCACAAATGTTTGGAATGATGGAGGGAGATTACATCATGATCATGCCACCCATCAAATTGAAGACTATTCTTGAGCCAACAATTGTTTTTTTCATTTCATTAATAACCATTATTTCTCCATATCGTGTGACTAGTAGGCACAAAGTTTTGATCTCATTTGGGGCCTCAGTAGTAGACTAGTAGTTGTTATTTTTTGTTATAGTCGTAGTTGTTGACACATTGTCACACTTTAGATTGCAGCCCCAAGTGACTTGGTAGTGAGAGTCACATCTTGATGGCTAGTGCCTCGTAGTCATCAATGATTTCTGGCCATCTTGCACAACTAAGAAGTGACTGCATGACATGAATGAGTGAGTGATTATAATTTATCATATTTCCAATATTTTGAATGATGAGTTGAACTTTATAGCATAGGAATTTCAACATATTGACAAATTTATATAGATGGGTAATTTCAAATTTGCTCTTCTTTTGAAATGTTGATATAGATTATGCCCGTCTTGAATGGAAGGGTAAAATTCAGATTTTAAATTTTTTTTGAAGGAAAATTTTAACTTTACACTTCTGGGAAGGGCTAGGAAGGGTAAAATTTTAATTTTAATTTTTTTTTGAAGGACAATTTTAACTTTACACTTGGAAGGGCTAGAACCCTTTGGGTTCAATTTTGAACTACTGTTATAGCTTCCCCTGACTTTATGAACTCGAGTTGGGGGCTTATAATCTTGAAGTTGTTTGGGTTTTGTGTCATAGCCATAACCCTTGGCAATGATTTATTATTGCTGTTGTTACAAACAAACTCATAGACTGATGATTGGCATCCTGGGTGGTACACGTTGTGCCTGTGAGATTTTCGTTTCTGTCTCTTGTAAATCTTGTGAATTGAACGAGACTAGTTCCTCCATAAATAAGACTGGTTTTCTTGGGCCCGGTTATCAAATTATCAAGACACTCGTTGATGACCTTTATAGATCTTTGTGGAACTTTATTTGGCGAGGAACTAACATTTCCAGTATGGTATGTAAAAGGTTGATCTATTCTCGGCTTGAAACAATGTACCACAGGCACACAATCCAATAATGTCCAAAGCGAGATTTTGAAATCTCCGTCTCCATGCAGGGGTTAAATTTGACAGGCACCCTTACCCGTCAAGCAATTTTTATGTGACGGGTTTCTTTTGAAACTACCCTTCCTATCACATTTAATATTTATGTTTACCCGTCAAAAAAATGATGTTCATTATTTATTTTTACCCGTCAAAAAATAAGTAAGCCACCGATCACCCCTATTGAAAAGTACCAATGGCGTTCATGCACAAAAATGAGTCAACTCTGAGTGACTCGGCCTAGACATGCAACACTAGAGGTAATACAAAAGAGGGACTCTGCTGAGATAACTTTGAAGAAAATTCATGGAAAAACAGAAAGCCCAGACATAATTATTTTTGGTTGCTAAAAAAGATAAAAGAAATAACTAGATACCTTCCCCTTATCATCCAGGATGCCAATTTAAAATTAAAGAAGATATTAAGTGACATGGACAAGCTTCTGGGAGATAGACCAGTCTACATCGAGGAGGAGACTCCAGATTAGCTTGTCTCAGCTAAAACTGCCACCACCAGCAAGAAAAAAACACAATTTCAACAATAGAAATCTGTTTCAACACTAAAATAACACAATTTCAGCATATAAATCTACAATTTCACCAAAATTGTATGCCCAAATTCCAATTAAAACCACCAAAAAGGTCAAAACAGACTATCATGCATAAATGCACTGTATTGGCACAGTGCCCACAAAAATAATCAAATTCAGATATCTTTTGTGAAGAAAAATGGTCACAGTTCCCACAGAAATCTATTTCACCAATAAAAACGTACAATTTCAACAATAGAAAATGCAATTTCACCAAAATTGTATGGCCAAATTCCCATTAAAACCACCAAAAATGTCCAAATCTTTTCTAACAGACTAGCATGCATAAAAGATTTGTAATGGCACATTGCCCACAAAAATAATCAAATTTAGATATCTTTTGTGAAGGAAAATGGTTAGAGTGGCCATAGAAATGTTCAAAAATGCTTCATTTTCATGATAAAGATCATAGATTGAGATGTTCACTCGTGTCTTACTTGGAGCTCGTAGTGCCCAAGTTTAATATTTAATATTACAAACTTAAACATACAAGAAAAACTTTAACAATTTAAGATTCTTCTTTCCTTGGCATCTTTCCACATTTCATATACCCTGTCCCATTCCACCATTGATGAATCAAGCCTTGTCAGTGACACTCGCATCAAGGCATCTAATGTAGCCAACGATAATTTTGTTCTACGTACATCCTTTATTATGTTTTGTCTTGAGAACCCTCTCTCACATGCCATTGTACTTGCAGGAATAGTAAGTACAGCTTGCCATAACTTTGCCATGTTGGGAAAATTTGTATGCAACTCCGTGACACAAAAAATCCTCCAAGCATCTTTCATGGATGATCTCTCACAATTGACACGAAGGGTATCAACAAATATATGCAACTCTTTTAAACAAGCTTCAAAATCAAATCTTGTTTTGTTTTCTTCCCTCTCACATAAAGTATGTTGTAGGTGTTGAAAAAGTTTTTCAAGCCAACGCTTTGAATTTTGTTCTCTGCCATGAACATCCTGTACGTAATGACAAGGGCTAAACAACCTTGCAGAGTTGAAAAATGCAAGATCGAGGAATCTTCCATTCAAACTCTCTACAAGAGCTTGAACATAATCTTTAGCGAGTTGTTTGCAACTCTCTACTAAACCTTCAATGCAAGGTTTCCATGATTGTTGTGCATCAAGATAATCACCATGTGCATGCGGAATTGCTACAAATCGCAATTCATGCCTATGGACAAGTCCTTCTTTATCACAAATCTCAAGATATCCAAATTTAGAGGCATCTAAAAACTTAGACAAGTAAGATGTGCCATCTGCAAATGTGTCACTTCTTAAAAACCACCTTTTTAAAGTGTTTATAGTAACATCTATGGCTGCCCCTAAAAAGATAACATCAACATACTCTTCTTGGAATTTCTTATTCAACTTGTTTAATTCACACATTATATCTGCAAGCATATGCAAACAAAATTGTACTGAGAAAATCCTTGCCTTATCATACCATGAATCGTTTCTTTCATTTTTCCACAAAGTCAATATGGGAGGCATCAACACAACAAGTCTTTCAATGACTTGTCCCCTTGAGAGCCATCTAACTCCATGGATTTGAAGAACATGAAGAGTTTCAAGTTGCATAACTTCTTGTAGAGAAATAAGTTGACTATTTCTTTTACTAGAATTTTGTGCCCAAGAATATACCTTATTTGCCAATTTCTCAACAAATAATAATTTCGGTATTCTTTTAGAAGCATCTGCTGTGGCTAAAGCTTCATGGTGAGCAATGCAATGAACACCTACAAGATTAGGTACATTTTTTTTCAAAAAAGTAACAAAGCCATTTTCATTGCCAACCATGGATGAAGCACCATCTGTGGAAACTCCTATCAATCTTTCATTTGAAAGGCCCCTTGCTTCCATTAAACCCTTGATTGCATCATATGTTGTTTTTCCTCTTCCATCAACAACATTTATGAGCTTTAAAAACTGTGAAATTGGAGGCCCCAACCCCTTTGAGTCTAGAAATGTGGCATAAACCACAAGATGTTTCTCTAAACTACGATCTGTACTTTCATCTAGCATCACTGGAAAAAAAGGGGCTATCTAACATTCTTGAAATTTGTAGCTCCTCAAGATACTCGGATATAGCAAAAATGAATTCTTTTGTAGCCATGTGATTTGTATAGGATGTGTAGTCTTTATTCTTTGCCATGTTTGGTGTATTCAAGGACATTGAAAGCAAGCAAAGGGATTCATATTTTGAGAGGGGTAAATCTTCTTGCACCATCCAATAAACGAATTTCATCATTGTGATGACTCTTTCCTTGTTCCTATCATCAATGCATGCAATGTGTTCTGTAATAGGTTTTGCTTTCCTCTCATTCCCATATATCTATTTTGCTTGTGAAAGTTTATGGATGCTTGAACTAGCATGAACAACTAGTGAATCATGTTGCAAGGAAAAGCAACCAATTCCAATTCCCCATGGTCCAGGTGCCTTATGTTCTTCACAATATATGCATTTCAAAACTGTTTTTCCTTCATGTTTTGCCTCTCTCAACCATTTATACTTAGTTTTCCATTGCTCACGAAACTCTTTTTTTACTTTTTTTCTTTTCTTTTGAGAACTAGGTTCTCCCTCTTGAATTTGTTCATGGCATTCTTCATCATGCCCCAAGATATTTAAGTCTTCATTCAAATCAAAATTACGATTCTGATTATCGGGCGATGAAGCTTGCGATGTTGTAGACCATCCAAAAAACCTTTTGATAGAAGACTGATTTTTTTTTCTTTGAGACATTTTTTGATACAACTGTCAACACCTACATAATAAAAATAAATAAATTAGATATTTTATTTTAGAATGGAAATTGCACCTGCACTCACTCTAGAACCTAAACCCATAAATTAATTAGTTTCCCTATACTGAAAGTCAATCACCATTGATGGGATTGAATTATTGAGAGCAATTGAGCTTTTCCATAGTTAAAGCACTTTTATATTTTAATTTATTTGTGACATGCACATAAACATGCAGACAATTGGACTCTATCTTCCCAAAGGAGGCAAGTATAAGAAATGAAATGCCAAAAAAAAACATGCAACTAATACAGTAGTTAGTAGGAGAAATTACAACATATCCCAATAATGCCTACCATGTTATTATATATACAATCCGAATGGTTTCGGGTTTTAACTTTGAAAAGAAGTTTTTTTTTTTCAAATAAGTTATATATATGAAGTTACAATAGAGTGTGGGTAGATACTAGATATTAAGAGTTGTTTCATATATATATATATATGAAATTGAAAAAGGCAGAAAATTTGAAGATGAACAATTAGAAGCTGTTTTAAAAAATTAATACTTGAATATCAAATTTGTAAATTGTTAAAATTTACTAGTTTATTATTTGTTTTGTTTCTAAAAGACAGGAATTAACTAATTATCCAATTCAATCCTATTTTTGTGTGTGTTTTTAGTATTTACTATTATGGAATTCAAAAGTGCTGGTTTTGAAGTAATTATCCAATTCAACATCATAAATACTATAAAATCTAAGTGATAACACTACTGCTGACTTGTATCTTAATTTCTAAGTTTGGTTTGCAGGTTTAAGCATTCAGATCTCAAACCAAATCATAACAAACATTCTAATTTGAAACCCCTTTACTGCTGTGTATGGACTTCAAACACTACTGAAAAATCTGGTCTTTATCTGCATAATACTCTATTTGGGACTGCCTCATATACTTGAATCTGAATCAATCATTTAAAATCTGAAGTAAACATTTCTATGAGGCTAGTTAAGCTCAGCCACGTAACAGGGAAACGCAGAGTCTGGGGCCTCATCTTAATAGAGAGAAAAAGAAGGCAGTAGACCTTGCACGGTTCTACTCCACTAGGATTCCACTGCACATTCAGCAGGAAATGAATGAAGCAGAGAGTGGTTGGCGAGAGGTTGACCACTCCAAGCATGATGGGAAATTCCCAGAACTAAAGGACTCGATTCACGACCCCATCATGCCTAGAGATCGTATGGCCCTTTATGGTCATGATATAACTTACTTCTTGGTGGTCAAATGCTCTATTGGCTAGCTTCTGACGGAGATGGAACAGAAAACAGAGGGGGACCTCGAGTCTGTCAAGTTGTGAAATGAGCACAAAATGGAGACTCACATTATGCATTTGAAACTAGATGCACTTGCCTTCAATATTGGGCACCCCTTTCTCCTGCAAAAGTCAACATCAAACATGAGGAATATGGCAGGTGAAGGACCAGCATCTAGGGTAGGTCCCTCCATTGGCTCCATAATTCGAGCTCCCGACACTCACCACGCAACTCAAGGAATGTCTAGTCTCTCCCTGAATCCCATTAACCTCGGGTAATGGCAATGTTAGTCTTATGCTCGTGGGTCATCCGTCGATATCTAGTATTCCTGTTAGTTTATCTTTATATAATTGTTTTTTAGTCTCTCTATGTTGTTCTTTTTTGATATACCATCTGGCTCCTCGAAGGAGGCAGGGAATGATGGTATTTTTCAATGGTCGCTATTAAGTCAGATAGACTGGTTGTTTGGTTGGCATCTAGCCATGACCTAGTAGGGTTGTCATTTTGTATTTTTGTCAATGTGTGGTCAGTATAACAGGTTTTGGAGTCAATATGACAGGTTTTGGAGCTGGCAGTGGCCACCCTCTATTAGGATATTCTCAACTTAGATGTAATTACAGGTCCTATTAGTATTAATTTTTATTTCTTAACAAAAAAAAACTTTTGTATTTTCATTCTGAATAATTTTTTCACAAATAATTAATAGCTTAAAATCCCCATTTTTTACACCTTAATGTATGTCACCTCTCACACCCCTTAGTTCAGGCTACAACCGCCTTCAAAGATCTTACTAATTAAACATCCAAGAAAGTCAAGCTAGTTTGAAATGTATTGGCTTCTATATTTGTGAAAAGATGGAGGTTGGAAGCTTCTACTTGCTTGGTGGTGAATTCAGGGATCATTCAATAAGTAAAGCTCTGAACTCAACTACATATATTTTAATAAGTTTAATGGTGCTTGGCCAAGTGCAAAATCCCTAGAGGCTTATATCAACTTCAATGGGTTCCTCTTGCATAAGCGACCATCAACCATTTTACAGCGGAAGTGAGGACAGAGAAAAACCTCAGTCATTGGTCAATTAATTTTGATCAAGGATCAAGTTCCCACCACTATATTCTAGTATGGGTTCATCTCCCATTTCTCCAAATAATTTTATGGGATGACAAAACATTAAGCAAATCAAGAACATGCTGAGAAATTTCTTAGACAAAACAAATATGACAATGACAAATATACATGTAAGTAGACATGGAAAAGAGACTTAAATAGAGACACTGGAAAATTAAACAAGGGATTCATTACGACTAAATCAGTGAACTCAGCTAACTCGACTAAGGTATTCAGCTCAAATGCAATTCGTGACACGAGTATAGCCATTTTTCATTGAAGTTTCCAAAGAATCTAAGGCTTCACCTCCGCAGAGAAACTTGATTGACTTTTAATCAACTGAGTTCAGGCCGTCAATACATTAGGAATAGTATATCGCTATATCTATCATGGAACTATGGTTTTCTCATTCACAGAGGGTTCTATCCTGGTATTTCTAGATCTTCGTGCTTTTAG
>LPNX010790418.1:90719-124491 GCA_001517045.1 Pseudotsuga menziesii | reverse complement strand
TATATATAAGCGTTTTTACAAAAACATGGTCACGAGACCCCATCTAAATCACTCTAGATTTAAGGTATAAAAAATGATACAAAAAAACAAAGCTAGCAAGCTTTCAATAATACATCATGCAAACCACCTTAATGATACTCATGGTAGCACATAATAGCCCTTGCTACCCTACGTAGCAAGCGACTGAAGCGGCCCGATACTCTTGCAGTATGTCTCTGAAACCTCCTAGGGAGGTCATCTATCATAGCATCTGGGATATCCAAATTCAACCAACCTAGGTTCTCCTCCAGCTCGGTAAGCTCATCATCGACTCTATGGACAAAGCGAGCTCCTACTCATCTATCCATGGGGGATGATCCCCTAGGTCATGCATCCCCAACATCTGCATGAAAACATTAGGTCTTGTTATCATCCATAAAAATCATAAAACATAAAAATATAAAAACATAACCAATATCTTGAGTATTTCTTCTTACCGATGTCACCCCACTAAATGCCAGGTGGTAGAGGAAGGTTGGGATCCCCTTGAAAGTCAGTCTTTGCATATGCATAGTCCTTAATCATGAGGATCTGGTCGTTCATCCATCGAAAGAAGGGAGCCTCGTATTTTACCTTGGACCCGCCACCCCCAATGCGGGCCATGATCTCCACCCACCGCAGCATGCAAGGTTCTCTAGGTATCAACTCTATAAATACCACCTGGGGTCTCAAGAGGGGTACCCTCTCAAAGAAGAAGCATGTTGGAATGGTCATGTAGTTGTATTGTTTTATTTCCCCTTGACGACACTTGGTCAGTTGATCCTTGAACACGGGTAATAGTGCCTTGGCCTAGTTGAATAATGTGGGTGCCATGGCCTCTAGGGCATACAACATGTGAGCCCGGGAAGCTTGGTGAGCCCCTTGGCTCCCAGCTACTCTCTGCATGGTAAAAATAAAAGTGCGAAGTGATAAATCCCTCACTTATTTGATATGGATTTTCTTCCCCAACATCTTGGTTCCTGGATTACAATGGCGGACTATCAACTCTTGTGTAGTAATATCTCCCCCTCGGGAGCATGTCAGTGAAATAGACGCTCCATGCCTAGACAACCTAGTGAGAAAATATATGTCCTCCACCTCTATGGTGAGGATGTGAGGCCCTACCTCAAAATGTTGTTGCTCTAGATTCCACATCCGTAGTATGTGCTCTAGTAATTGCACATGTGATACCATACTAGGAGCACTGAAGAATTTTAAGAGGCCACAGCCTCACAAAGCAGCAATTGAGGTTGCATTTGCCACGACATAGGAATCGTCATATTCATGTTGCCTTTCTTTCCAAATCACCATGATGACCAAAATAACCTGTCAAAAAACAATCAATGAGGCATTTAAACACTTATCCAACCTTTAAAAATGCTAAAAAACCTCGATTTTTGCTAGGGCATGCATATTTTGGGAACTACAGCTGGCACCGCTTTTGTCCCCTTATGACAAAGCGGTGCCACTGCCTATGCAAGCCTGAAGAAAGGAGGTTCTTATCGAGCACCGCTCCTCCCGTAAAGGCTATAAGCGTTACCCAGGATGCTTTTTTAAGGCTTGGCTTAAAATCCCCAAAGCTCAATAAAAAGACATGAAATTGAAAAATGGAAACCATACAAATGAAGAGAAGGTTTCTAGCTCTCACCTGGAACTGACGGCTTGAAAAATGAACGAGAAACAGCTCTGAATTCTTCAACTGAAAATCTACACACAACTCTCCCAAATGCTCTCCAAGAATTGGTAAATGGCAAATGAATTTGTTTTTACTATTTACTTTTGTTTTTATGAAATATTTTTAGGGTTTTTATATTATTTTAATGTTTTTTTAAATCATTTTCATTAAAAATACCCTTTCTATAGTTTATAAAAGTCAATTTTAAATTATTTTTGGAAGATTAATGGCCTTTATAAAGTTTTGCAGGGACATAAGTAAAACAGTATTATCTATGGGTAAGTTTGTTTTTGGCTTTTTCATACCTCCGCAAAATGGAAAAAGTTGTCGAGCGTTCATTTCAACACTTTGATCATGCTCTTTAAACCTAGAATCAAAGATCTGAATCGTTTTCACTTCTTTTCAGGCTCGTTAAACCCATCCATCGCGAAAAGAAACCCTAATGGAGTCTTCTTTAAACTCTTTTCGAACACCCTAAATGTGAAAATATTATCGAGCAAACTTGTCTTCTTCACATTCGTAAAAGCACTTGAAGAGTTGTCTTTCCGACGATATTTATCACTTTTTCAATTCGGATTGACTAATTACAAAAAATGACCCTTTGAAGTCTTCTTCCATTTTCGTTCAGACTCTCTAAACATGAACAAAGTCGAGTTAACTTTCAATGGCCTCGTTAAACCAAACACTAAGAGGCCCTCTTTTAGGAATGAACCGCTCATTTCTCAGGTTTGTGAAATATATGAGAATGGACTTGTCTTCGGATGAGCTACAATGAGTGTTTGTTTCCCTCTTTGGATTCGTAAAAATGAAAAGAGACACTCATCAATCATGATGGGGAAATTAAGGGAAGGGAACTAATTCATTTTGCAAATAAAAGGGCAGTTTGTAGTCACCTTTGAACATGGCACTTGTCTGCATTTCATTCAGTCAATTGGGTATTCAGCTTGCTTCCAAGTCGATCTACCTTCATGATTCATGTCACTCCTTTGAGTCTTTCAAAGAATGCATTATGTGTCACTACATAATGTCCTGGTATTAGCCCGGTTTACTCAATGTTTCCAAGTCTTTTGTCGTGTCGCCCGATGTTCAAAGGGGAGTTGAAAGTTTACCTCTATAATCAAAAATAGCCTTTGTGTCAGTACCTTTTGAGTTAGTCCTATGGTTACATCATCCACAAACATTCCAGAACTTTGTTTTGAGTTTCATTTCATCGATGTTGGATTCATCATGGCCCTCATTTGATGAGACTATTCATGTCGACATCCGCTCATCATCCAGGAATTAGTCTTAGAAACAAGTTTAGTACCTTGAGGTCTGTATGCCTTAATGACATATTCTGTCACTCTCAACATAGGTTCACATCATTGACCTTTGATCTATAGACTCGACTGAGTGTTTGACATCAAATCATCTATTCACACTCAGGATATTGTACTAGGGTACCTTGGGAATCATTGACATCAATGGTGATCTCCCTCGCACTTGTTAACGGTTCACATCATTGACCGGTAATCAAGTGGTTTCTACCATGTTCGACATCAAATCATTGTAATCACATGGATAGAATCATACTTTGTGGAAGATGAGATGAAGACCCTAGGTATCTATTAAAAGTGCTCATTGCTTTCCCCAGGTTGCGATGGAGTATATTGTATGAGTCCTAGCATGGATCCACATTTGTATGGTCGTGGTTGTGCTCAAATTTGTGTTTATTTGGCATAGATCTACAGTGTATGTCTGGTAGCTATGTTCCAAGTTTGAGTCCTCTATCACATGGATCTACGATGTATTCTAGTAGCCATGTTTTGTTAATATCTCTCATGGATCTGCTTTGTATTGGTCTACAGCCATGATGAGGAGACATTTGGTCATGAGTCAAAAGTATTGATGTATTACATATGCCTGGTTAATGATGATCTCTAATCAAGCAATTTATTGCCTCAAAGTGATAACTTACTCTTTCAAAGCTCTCGCCTATCGTATCCCTCTGGCCTCTTGCTTAGGGGGGAATTTTGTTACACATAAATCTCATCATCATCATTTGATGAGGTCCCAAACATTATTCATTGCCCTGAATCCCAAGTTGTGAAGTGAAAATACTGGCCCTGACTTTAGTCTTGCATATAAAAATCCAACACTGCTTCTACCCTTAAGGAAAGAAGCGTTACCTTCTTCAGTAATGCTCACTCTCTCTTGATAGTAGGTGGTGCCACCACTTTTTTCCCTTGTTCAATGTGCATTTCTACCCTATCACCGCTATGTCATAGTGGAGGAGAAGCGGTACCAAAAGTAAAAAGTGAAAAAGAGAAGATTCCACGAAGCTTCTTGAAGGAAGACTTCGTGGCACCCTCATCCCTACTCCTGACGACCACTTGGACTCGAGATCCATCCTTTTGGGATATCCCTTCCACCTCACCCACCATTTACTCAACCATCCCTATCCTCCCAAGGCCTATAAAACTAAGCTCATACCCCATGGTTGAGGGAGAGAAAAGCTATGCTGTTGCATTGAGATTCTGGCCAAATCAATAGGGTGAGCATAGGATGAGCAAGTTGGAGCTTTTGGGGACAAGGCATTGGCATGTGAAGGAGCATCACAACACTAAGGTGAATGTTGTAAGCTTTCTTCTTCGTCTTTAATGCAAAGTTGGTTCATTTCCTATAAAGTATGTTATGTTGTAATCATGTATTTTACTGTTGGATTCCTTAGTCACTGACATAGAATTGTGGATTATATTATGGTGCTTTTGATCTTGTTTGCTTGTTTCATGTGATTGTGCAGGTACGTCTGTGAAGAGTCGTCACCATAGGAAACAGCTACACCACTCTATCAAAGGGAATCATTCCATATCTTCACAACTTCTAGGGGAAGTCTTCCAACTCTGTTGTAACTCATTTGTTCTAGATCTGAACCATTCAAACTAGAGGAACAGCTCTTGTCCGCAAGAGGTGCATTTTTCCTAACAACAATTACACCCCTATGGAGGGTCATGACACTCCACCCCCATTAGAAAATTATTTACCTCAATTTTTTATGTGAATATATATTGTTAAGTACCTAACCATAATTCATTATTATTATCGTAGTTATGGTTAGGTTGGATCAATATTAGGTTACATATATCACTTCATCTCCTATTTATAATAAAGGAGATTCATTTCTATAATCATCTCATCTTGTCTTGTGTATTTTCTATATTGTATAAGGAGGTTGGCCCCTTGAAGAGGCCTCTTATTCATCTCTTTTAGTCATTCACAAACCATTGATACTCTCTCTTTCTTATTTTATGCTCTTTTGGAGGATTTGGTGCATAAAATTTGGTATTAGAGATTAGACGCTTACAAAACGAGTCAAATCGGAATTTTTTCTAACTGTTTTAGAGATGTTCAAATAGTTAAACTTAGAGGGGATTAGAGTACATAGTGAAATATTTGTGGTACAATTTTTAGGTCTTGATTCAATATAAATTCAGATTTATACCCTATGGAAGTTAGGATTTTTCTTATAGTCCAAAAACTAGTCTTAAATAGGTGTTCTAAGTAAAACTATTATATATGAGTCTTGATATATCCAAATTGAGTGATACTTATTGTATCATAAATCATATGAAACATATGATTTTTTCTACCAATTTCACAATTATACAAGGAAAATTGGAGATGTGGCAGGTCATACAAGTTCACTCTCTACAAAGGGACAAAAATAAATTAGTTTTAGAAAAGTTACCATGACTCTCCCTTGGAACATTAGGATTGTTTCTAACTTGTGTCATTGTAGAGAAGACATACTAGGATACTGGAAGATGAAATTTCAAACTCATAAGGTCCAAAATTTCAAATCCAATTTAGAAAAAAAAGGTCAGCCACCAAGACATCCTATAAATTGGGTTTTGCAAAGGTATGTTAACATTAAACTTGCATAACTTTTTATTGGAGTATATGTTTTGATTCAAAAGGTGTGATAAAGAGGAAATAGAGAATAAATATAGAATATATTAGTGGTATGAAATGGAAAGAGGTGAAGAAAAATTTCTACGCACATTAAACATCCTAAGGCTTAACTGTGACGCAAGAAGAGTGTGATGAAGTGAACTTTGATCTATCCAATATTACCAAAAACGTAAACAATATGAAATATACAATGCTTGGGAAGGTGGACATCATAAATATGGTAAACAAGTATGGATTCCAAGCATTAAAAGAGGATATGCAAGGACTCCAACAAAATATTGGAATCATGATGGGAGAACTCAACGATATGAGTGGCCTTCTTAACCAGAAGTCAACATATCCAGAAGATGATAAGGTGAACAAGAGGGACTTGTTCTAGTCACATCATGAGAAAATTGAGAAAGAATTTGAGAACAAGAAGTTTGAGTCCCTGATAATTGATAATCCACATTATCATGGGTTCAATTAAGCACCAAGGAACTACTTCATTCCCAAGTTGAATTAAAAAAGTTTGATGGAACAAATGTGTTTACATGGGTGAACCAAATAAACAAATTATTTGAATTGCATAATATTCTGGATGATAAGCACAAGATTTCCTTAACTATATTGTATTTTGAGATAAAACCCTATTAATGGTATAAATGGGTAATTAAAATCAATCATTTTTCTTATCATTATACTTGGATTCTATTTAGAATAAACTTATAAGATTAATATGGTAAATTTTGGGAGCAATATTACTTTATTCAATTAACAAGATTCAAGAACTTAGGTGATGTGGAATATTATGATTCAATATTTCAAGTATTGTCCGCAAGGGTAAATAACATAAATGACCAACAATTCTTAAAAGATTATATGGATGGATTAAAAGAAAACATTAACCATAATATTTTCTTAAAATATTCTAAAAATTTTATGAAATTCATGCAATATTCTTTCCATCTTTAAGCCAAAAATAAGGCTACACAAAAGTATACAATTAGAACATATGTTGTAAGCAGAGATAGAATCTTTCCTCAAAGGGAAACACTACCTCAATCCACTCAAATATCGCAGAAGAAAATGGAAGAAAGAAGAGAAAAAAACTATGTTTGGTTGTAATAGAAAATAGCCTAAAAGGAATAAATGTCAAGAAACAAAATTGTTCAATTTGGAGAATAATGGGTGTAATGCACCCTTACTTAACTAGACTCAAAACTACTACTGCTTTTTTTTAATTAAGTGCATGATAAAATCATATGCACGATAAGTAAACATGCCCATGTAGGCATAAGCATAATAATGGAAGCATAGGCATAATTAGTCCAATGGTGTTCAATAATCTCTCAACACGATATAGCCACCCCTGAGATGGGACCAAGAAATTCACCATGAGCACTCAATATGTCCATTGGAAATTAACTGAGCACTAACCCAACGCTCATTAACCGTATGAACTCAAGGATTCTAAAGAAAAACATGGATACAACTAGTTCCATAATGAATAATGCAATTCTCCTCTCAACATAAATCATCAAGCACAACCATGGATCAACCAAACCATGGGCACCATGACATCAATGCCAAAATTTCAGCTTAAAGAGTCCATCACTATTCACCATGTCCTCAATCATTTCTTTATAGGAAAGTTCACACAACCTCAACCGACAATGAACAGAAACTGGAAGGGTTTTAATATTTACAGGTTCCAAGTTTTCACAGGTAGCTTGTAACCCCTCATTTCTAGAGCTAATTTTTCACCAAAAATTTGCAAAATAATAATAGTAAGGAATCACTGAATTTCCCCCACACACCTTAGTTTAAATTTGCATCAGATTCTAGATCCATGTGGGATATCACCCAAGATACCCACCATCCACTGAATATTAAATGTTCACCTAAGTGGATACTTAGGTTCTAACCCATAATTAAGGCTTAAACAAAATTTAAATAAATTAAAACATTTACTTTTAAACATATAAAATCATTTTTGGCTTTTAATACAAAGGTCATATGACTTAGCTCAAGTATCCTCTCCATAACTTTTTACTCTCATTGGTGACTTGGTCTCCCTTACTTTTTTTTAGCGTTCTGCTCCACAAGTAGTCAATTGTATTTTTAATTAATGTCATAGTGTCTGTACATTTTACATCACAATTTGGTTTTTATTTAATGTTATAGTGTTCGTACATTTTACATCATAGTTTGTTTTATAGCCAATTTAACTGTAACCAAGACATGAGTAACTCTCTAGGTGTTACAATCCCCCTCCATTTAAGACAAACATAGTCCTTAGTGTTCTAGCACTTACAGACACTTATAAAAAAAATTATACTAACAATTTTCATATCGTATCAAGGTTATCATTGCACTTTATCTTTCAAGCTTCACTTTTAGAGTTGGTTCCATCTCGTTGGACTTAACATATTCCATCATGTTGTTTATGCCTATGAAAACAGGAGATTTTCCCACTCCTCTTTATATAGTTTAAGGAAGTAGTATCCAACTTCCAACTAAGGTTTACTTCAAATATAATCAACAACCATGGACTCATTAGTCCAACATACTATAAATCAGATCATCCCATTCAAAAAATTACCAGTTATGGAATTCCTTATTCATAATGATTTCACATGCACCACGCACTTCAAGCTTATTCATATCATGCATACATATGACGTTTATCGTCATCTTCATCTCTTCGTATAGAGATTGAGTTATTTCAACTTATGTTGTTATTTCAACTTATGTTATTATTTGAAACAAAATTAGATAATATTTTTCAATTGCACATGCATTCAAACAACTTTATGTTTCCGGAATGTAAACATAAATAAAGATATAAGGATAAAAATTCCCCCTCTTTATCGAACCCATACGTAGCTTCACCATGCCCATGGCTTCTTTTGCTCCTGGGTCTCTTTCTCTTTTCTTTGATCTTGAGGAAAACACGTCCCCAAACATGTAATTGTATGATCTCCTGGTTGAACTCACTTATCCATATAGAGATGTTTGTTCAAGAAAAGTAATCTCGTTGGATTAGATGTCCCACCTACACTCGGACTAAGCCTTTCCAATTTATCACTCAGACCAAGGATCCAACCTTAGTTCCAGAGGTTTATATAGAGGAACCCATCCTCAATGCAAGCACCCACTTGCATAAACCTTTTCTCCTTAAGCTTCACTCATTTCCTTCACTTCACTTCTCTTCTTCAATATGCAAGCAACAAATTGCATATTTTTACCTGACAATCACAGATAACAAGTAAAGCTTCATCAATATCACAATAAAATCATGTCATTTTTAAACACATTACCCCGACACGAAACCACTTTACTTCTTAACACTTGATAACTACCTGATTTCCACCCTATCCACTTAGACAAAACACCATGAATGCATTTTTTCCCTTTTGGGCACTATTAGTGTGGGCAAAAAGGTATTAATATACCCACAAATTTTACAATCATTAAGTTTCAAGTCTAGAAATATTTTAATAATTAAATCTTTCAGTTCACACGTACCACAGTAAACAAGCATTAATCATTCAAACCTGCACTGAAAAGTGTGAGTGCATTATTCTATAAGAAAAACCATTCACGGTTGTTTTAGAATGCTTTGCATATTCCAAGTTACATTAACAATTTTTCATATATATAAAACTCAACAATCATACCAGTTTCCTTTTAAGAACAACCTTTCCAAAGTATATGAACATAAACAATTCTTTCACAGATGGACTCAAGCCTAAGTCTATCCCAAGAATTAGCTAACATTCCACTATGGTCATCCATATTGAAACTCAAACACAAGTCAAGCACAAGATACCAATTGTCGCTAAGGACTTGAACACAAACCAAAACTACACCCCACTAGGATTTATAGGCCACAATAGTGAGTAAAGGAAAAACATGATTTTACAATTAGCAAGCTCAACCATAGAGTTTCACACACATTAAGGTCTTGGCTAGTATTTTTTTACTCGACCACATGTCTCTAACAACACCAAGAAGGAACCCCTTCTATACACACTCAATCCCTCGGGTGTGACCTCCCTTTAGGTGCTCTTCAGTGAGAGCATAGAAAAGAGTATTCCATACCCCGTTAGCCTCTTAAAAAGGACTCAACCTGCACTAGGATGGATTTCAGGTTCAATCCTTAACCTTCCTCTACTTTTATGAGTTACACAACTTCATTGTTGCATCATTCATGAACAGATAATTCTAACAAAGACCACTCTGTCATATGACTAGGTATACACCACTATGAAAGCAATATACCGTTCAATAACCTTTCATAGTAAAACCAGAGTAGTTAGCAAGAGATATCACTCTGACCACTTTTTATTACTCATTAATTCACACCCAACAGAGCTAAGATAGATACCACTCATGTATTAATATAATGTAATAAGTCTGAACTAGATCCATCACTCAGAAAACAACACACTACTCAACAATCCATGTTAAACATATAGATATAAACATAATTCTTAACAAGAATTTAAATAATATGCAATGTATGCTTAAGAAAGCTTTACATTTTTTTCTAATAATGTCTAAACCAGTGTACAACTCTAACATAACTTTGAATAGACCAATCAGAAATAAACATGTTATTGAATCTTTTACTTCAGGAAGCAAACAATACACTTCATCAACAAAAACAATCTATCAATCACCATGTTTGTATAGCATAGACCTATTAAAGGATTATGATATTAAATATCAAACATGCTACCTATGCCTATGTTATGAAACACACTTTTAACTCAACAACAAGCTGCAAGCATATACTTATTTAAAATTAATTATGTTAATTACCCATGATCAACCATCTCAAGTTTTCATATGGTTGTAACATGGAATAGTATGAACCAAGCATTTACAAAAGCTTTATCATACTCAACATACCCGAGCATCAACATGCTTACAAAAACATCAACTAGTTACCAACCATAGACAACCCAGCACTTTCACAAGCATATTAGTTAATAGCAGAAAGTAATAAAGGTACTCCCTCTATCTAAAGCTCAACAACTCAATATCTGATTCATTCAAGACATTTTCATTTGCATTTAGAACTCATCAACATATGACTATCCATCCCTAGAATTAACTAAACCTACATAATGAATTAAAATACTTGCTTTACTCACAAAATTTAAATACAAGAAAAATACTCAAGGGGAGGCAACGATCTTACACTTGCATGGCTTAGATACATTAGACTTTTTTTTGGAAATGTATATTTCAAATAAAAGTAACTAGCACTGATATTTAAAAAAATTCTTGAGAAAATGGAAAAAACACAGAGTTTTAAATTTGAAATTGAAAAATTCAATGGGAGCAACAATTTCGAGTTATGGAAGGTCAAGATGAGGGATATGCTAATACAGCAAGGAGTGGCGAAGGCACTGGTAGGGAAAACCAAGAAACCCCGTGATATGTCAAATGAAGACTAGAATGAGATAGATGAAAAAGCTGTGAGTGCTATTCGATTATGCTTGGCCGATGATGTTTTATTTAACATTGTGTCTGAAACTACAGCAACAGGTCTCTGGACAAAACTGGAAAGTTTGTATATGACTAAATCCTTGACAAATAAAATCCTCCTAAAGCGGTAGTTATTTACCTTACATATGAAATAAGGTACAAAAATTTATGATCACTTGAATGCATTCAATACTCTTGTTTGTCAGTTGTCTAGTATGGAAGATATTATTAAATCTGAAGACAAGGCGATTTTAATGTTGTGCTCTCTACCTGAGTCATGGGCACATTTTGTAACCTCTCTTAGTTTTAGTTCTATTGAGTCTATTACCTTTGATGATGTTGTCGGGAGCCTTAATTTATTAGGAAACTCGAAAGAAATCTAGTCTTGAAAACTCAACATCAGAAGTAATGATATCCAGGGGAAGAATCAGTGAAAGAGGACAACATTCAAGGGGTAAATCAAGATCAAAGTTGAAGGAAAAAAAGAGTAAATTGAAGTGTTGGTTTTGCAATAAAGCAGTACATCTTAAGAAAGACTGCTGGAAACGCAAGCAAGCTTCTAGGGAGGAGAACTCTACAAATGAGGCAAACATAGCAGAAAATGATTCAGGTATGATTGATGAGGTATTAACTACTTCTAATGTCTCAGAATATCATTATGGTTGGTTAGTTGATTCTGGAGCATCTCATCACATGTGTCTTCATAGAAGTTTGTTTCACACATACCAATCTATAGATGACGGTATAGTTTATATGGGAAATAATGTTACATGTAAAACTGTTGGGATAGGAAGTATCATAATTAAAATGTAAGATGGGATTGTTAGGAATCTAACAGATGTGAGTATGTACCTAAACTAAGGAAGAACTTGATATCAATGGGAGTTCTTGATAATGTTGGTTACAAATTTGCGGTTCAAGGTGGAGTTATGAAGATATCGAAAGGTATCTTGGTTGTTATGAAGGAAAATAGAGTCGAGAACCTGTATAAACTTGAAGGAAGAACAAAAATTGATCAAGCAATAGTAGCATCAGTTGGTGCAGCAGACTTCACTCATCTATGGCATCAACGGTTAGGTCATATTAGCGAAAGAGGAATGAAGGTACTTGCTGATCAGAAGTTGCTTCCTAGTTTAAAATCTATAGATTTGAAGTTTTGTGAGAATTATGTTTATGGTAAACAAGCTAGACAAAAATTTAAATCTGGAAAACACCCTAGTAAAGGTATCCTAGACTATATTCATTCTGATCTATAGGGACCATCTCCTAAAATTTCTTATGGGGGATCATCATATTTCATCAGTTTTATATATGATTACTCGAGGAAAGTATGGATCTATTTGTTAAAGTGTCACATGCCCCAATTTTGCAAAAACAATTTTATATTATTTGAGGACAATATGTTAAATTTTATGCTAAGTTGTAATTGATGACCCAATGGGGTCAAGGATATTTAATGTAAATTCTGAATATTTTATTTATAAATAAATAAAGGAGGAGAAACCAACTTAGGAGAGTTGTTAAAAGAGTGTTTAATGGTAAAATTGGTGGAAGAAACTGGGTGGAGAGCAAACTAACATGTGGCAGCATCCTCAAACCACTTCCAACTGTTGCAGGTGGCAACCTCCCTACATTTGTGGTCATGATTCCCCAAGAAAGAGGAATCAGAGCAGGTGGCTCAATTAATGAAAACTGACCCAAAAGACCTAGGCAATATTTATAAAAATTCCCATTGAAGAGAGTTGAGGTTGCTCATTCTAGAGAGGTGATCATTCAGGTTGAATGAATGTACTTCAGAGAAATTCAATGGAAGGGAAATCTGGAAAGTGTTTGAGGGGGTAACTGTTGATTGATCTAGTTGCAGCTTTTAAGCTAAAGATCATACTGCTGAGAGCATAGTGTTTTACTGAGATATTGAACTAGTCAGTTGACATAGGGTTCTACTGTTTGCATTCTCCACCAGTTCTCTGCCAAGAAGACCAGGAACAGGCTCGGGGGTCCTGAGGAAACGTTGTTTGAGCGCTCTCCAGGAGATTGGTAGGGAGGAACGACCTCCTGAAGTTGTTGTCGTCTGTCCTCAACAGGTTCTAAGTTATTTTATTTTATTGTGTTAGTTAAATAAATCTTAGTTAACTGCTATGTGAATGTTAACAGTTCAGTTTGTGAAATGTTTGAGTTAGTATTTTTATTAGATTGTTATAGAAATGAAATGGATTTAGAGAATAATGTGTTAGAATGAAAATAAATTTCTAAAGTGTGTTTGTCCACACCTGGAAACCAGGCCGTACTCTAGCACAGATAGAATTCTTTAAGTAGATAAGAGAATGAAAATAGTAGATAGGATTGTGTAACTGTAGATAGCAGAGTAATTTTATTTCAATGTTTAAAATATTATGGAGGAAGAACAGTGTTGTGATTTAATTGTGTTTACTGTTTTTACTTAAGTATAACTAAATAAAAATGCAGAAAAGAAACAGTAAAACTACACTAGAGTTAAAGTATTAGTATACTGATGCAAACAAAAGTTTATTTGAAGGTAATAGTTAAGTATTTATACCAGTTGTTAACCATACAATATATCTTATAAACTATTTAATAAATTCTAAATTATTACTTAATACAAACTAGATTAGCGTTATGTATATAAACCCTTATTTATGAAAAGTAAACAGAGTTATAGAGTTAATGTTATATTCTTTACATAGCTCTGAATAACTTCAAAGCTACAGAATAGTAAGTAAAAACAAGTATAAATATAAACATTAGATAAAATAAAACTAAAATATCATATTTAGAAACTATTTTATATTTAACAAAAAGGCTTGTAAACTATGCAAAATAACATGAGGGTTTTGACCCCCGCTTTTCTTTTATATTTTTATAAATTAATTTATAAAAGTTTTAACCATATACATTGGTAACTAAGTAAACAAATTAAACTACAAGACTATAATCTATGCGTTAGACTGAGTATAGTCTTATCTCAAAAACTTTATAGTATATTTGTAAACTCTTTTATTTTAAAAATACTTCATAAACAGATTAATAAACTTCAATACTCCTGTAATAACCAAATAGAAACAAACAGGAAACAGTGCTCAATTAATAATTAAATTAAGAGTATATTTATACAAGGGTTTCATTCCATTAAAACCCTAACTATTATATTCTGAACAGGTAAGTATAAAAATATAAATTTTACTTTACGTTTGACCTATAGTCTTTACAATAACAATATTTACTTACAAGAAATATTATTAACAGTAAATGTACTCCACTGACAATTAAGAAGAAAACTTACTTTATAGTATTAGCATTTACAAGTCAAATTATAATAAATAGAGTAATCGAAAACAAGAGTCACTTAAAACTATAAGTACGGGAGGAAACCATTTTAATTTAAAAACCAGAGTATGACCAAGCCGTAAGGCTATAATCCCTTTTTACAAATCAATAAAACTACATACATGTCACCGCTTGAAGGCCGATATTACCCAGCATGATAGCAAGGCTTTACAAGTAAAAACTGTAAAGCATCATCATATTAAAAACCTACTAACTAGCAAGAACTGAAACAGGCTTCCAAGCCCTGTATTATCTCCATCAACAACCCTCTTTACAAGTAGGGCTAAACCCATTTTTTTGAACTTAGGGCTTACCGGTTGGGCCACGAGTCCACTGAAGCCGGTCATTGTTTTCTTTCACCAAAGCTTGGATATGTCATGGATACCTGCATTTAGCACTTTACGAATGTCAGTATAATTCTCTTCTTCTAACTGCTTAAACCCTAACAGTGTTATTAAACAAACAAAGGATTTACTCATACTAAAGATTTGACTTGTATTTACCTGTAAGTAGAAGAGTTGTCGAGCAACGAAGAAGTTCTCACCAGCAATGTACACCCAGAATTTTTTAAACCCTACGCCGACCGTGGAGTAAAAACAGTGACAAAGGAGCTTAAGCCTCACAAAGTTGTGACAGGCCATGAGAAGAACAGGACTGAGCTTTGGACAGGCCGAGAGCCAAACACAAAATAAGTAACCACTCGTGCTGTATGGATTCACAACCACGAAGGTTTGAAAATCAAAGACTGAGTTTTGGAAACTACAGCAACGTCAAACAAAAGCTTTGGAGCAAGCAAGCAGAGGAACAGCCCTCACGGTTGCCATGGAAACTACACAGAGCAGTCGCAAACCAGCGAAAACCCCGGAGGAAAATGACAAACGAATAGGGTTTCCAAGTCTTTTTATGTCGCCATTGCATGGACGAGAGGTGACCACGTGCCCTCCAAATTTTTTTACCATGCACGGATCGAAGTCTATAGTCTATCTGCGTGTTCAATAATCAGTTTATTATTGCATGGATATATAAACAACTATGCAACGGCTATGAAATATGGTTTTATATATGCACTAATTACAACTATATCATGGTAATCGGAGGTATCAAGGCTTGTATAATTGAGAGTAATGATATCTAATGTTGACCTTAGAGTATGGTTATAACAGCCTTGCCATCGATACAATCCCAAAGTCGACCATACAATGACGTATTTGCAAATAACATTTGGTGTGTACACTTTACAAAACGACATTGAAATAATTACATATTATATTGAAGTTCAAACCGTATTATTCGAAACCAATGGTTTAGGGTTAGTTATAAATTATGGAATTCGATTATAAAAGCAAAGGTAATTAAATATGACAAGTAAATAAGCACAACTCTCAACCTTGATGTAAGTTTTTACAAATAATAGTTTGTAGGCTCAACTTGTCAATAATAATAATAAAAGATCCTATCATTATTGGCAAAGATAGTTTGTGATTGTTTATGTTTGCTTGTTCTTAGTATAGTATATGAATCTTGGTCATATTGGTTTCATTTAATGTAGACCTTAGATTAGAAGTTCTAAGTAGAAAAATTCTACCTTAATAGTTATTATAAACTACAACTTGTTAATAGTAAATTTTACCAAGAAGTAAACTATGCTCAAGGTTTATAATTATTAGAATAACACTGATAATATATTTACCTTGGACTTATGAAAGTGATAGTAAGTAGTATTAAATCTTAAGACGATGTGTCTAAACTACAAGAACCAAATTTATAATGTCATGGACACTTCCAAGTAGAAGATTTCTATAGGATGCAACTAATAGTTATCTTGGAACAATATGAATTAAGGGATATTGTATATAGTTACAATAATACAAGCAGCAAGGCAATAGTTTAAGTACTGAAGTCTTTAACTCAATGCTTAACTTACTTACATGCAAACATTAGGTTAATAACTTCAAGGGCTAGTAAGAAAAGACAAAACAGAAACTTGTACTCTATTGGAGATCGTTACTATCAAGATTGATAGGAACACTTTCTTGAATAAGAGACAACACAATTAAACACAACATTAGAGATATAAGCATGTTAAAATAGAAATAAATGTATTACGAAGAACATGAGCGCTAAGCTCACAGTAAGTATCTTTGTTTCACTAAGTATGATAAAGATAACGATCTTATATCTAAATGTGAATACTGTCTTAGAAACAAAAGCTATAGAAGACAAATTACTTTACCTCATAAGAGCTTGTTTGTAAATAATCAGTTTATTTACTAGTAGTTTAACATGCAACAGATATACTTCTTGCTACTTATGAATTAAACTTCTACTTGATCAATCGTTACATGTTGAACCTGTAAGAACCAACAGTCCATCTGTGTTAGCATAAATGCTAAGTAAACCCAAGTTTTCAAAGATAGATTACACCTACTTGCCAAAAAGTAAACTTATTAGTAAAACTGAAAGTAATCTGAATGCAGGTCAATCTTATATACATTACGAAAATAAAAATTGTATGTTGTTTTATAAAAATTATTAATACTAATTGATAGACTGTTTCATTTTCTGCTAACCGCTAGCAGTTAGTAAATTGTGTATTCAACATTTTATGTTATCTTAAAAATTTTAAATTTTTATGAAATTTTGGGGTTATGACATAAAGAGTAAAGCTGATGTTTTTCATATATTTAAGCAGTTTAGAGCTTTGGTTGAAAAGAGCACTGGTAGGTTCATTAAATGTCTTAGAACATATAATGGAACCGAGTTTACTTCTAAGGAATTTGATAATTATTGCAATAAGGATGGGATCGAGAGGCATAAGACCACTGTTTACACTTTGTAGCAGAATGGCATCGCTGAACGCATGAACATTACTCTTCTTGAAAGAGAAAGGAGTATGCTCAGTAATGCAAACTTGCAACAGGAATTGTGGGGAGAGGCATTGCTTACAACTTGTTACCTGGTCAATCAATCACCATTAACTGTCATTGACTGCAAAATTCTGAAATAGGTATGGACAAGTCAACAATGTGATTATTCTAATCTTAGAGTATTTGGTTGTGAAGCTTATGCTCTTATTCCCAAAAATCAGCGTTCCAAACTAGATCCTAAATAAAGAAAAATGATCTTTGTTGGATATGGTGATGGTGTTAAGGGATATAGATTGTGGAATCCTATTGTCCACAAAGTCATCTTAAACAGAGATGTAACATTTAATTAACTTTCTCTATCAAATTTAGATGTAAGTAATGATTTGAAACAGGCTAATGTACCACAGTTTCAGCAAGTTCAGTTTGATACTCAGTCATCTACAAAGGGGAATCACGAGGATGTCTAGGAAGAGGATATTCATGAGGACACTCCTCATGAAGAGGATGAGTAGACAGAAATAGAGGAGATACCATACCAATCTCTATGGAAATCTACACAGGACAGAACTTTTCCAAAGAGGTACGATGATTTTGTCACATATGTTGCTTTCATTTCTAATGAAGGAGAACTTGATAGTTATCAGGAAGCATTGAAAGTGTCTGACAGTGACAAATGGAAACTTGCAATGAGAGAAGAAATGGATTCTTTGGAAAAGAACAAGACATGCCAATCTTGTGGAACTTCCAGAGAGTAGGAAAGTGGTTGGCTGCAAATGGGTGTACAAACTGAAGAAAGGAGTTGATGACACTGTACCGAAGTACAAAGAGAGACTAGTTGCAAAAGGGTTTTCTCAGAAAGCAGGTATTGAATTTCATGAGATTTTTTCACCAGTTGTAAAACTTGTTTCTATCAAAATTTTGTTAGCACTAGTTTCCTCGTATGATTTGGAGTTAGAGCAGCTAGATGTCAAAACAACTTTCTAACATGGGGATTTAGATGAGGAAATTTTCATGGAACAACCAGAAGGGTTCGTTCAGAATCGCAACAAGAGGTTTGTTTGCAAGCTCGAAAATTCATTGTATGGCCTGAGGCAGTCTCCCAAGCAATGGTACAAGAAATTTGATTCTTTCATGGTGAGTCAGAATTTTACCAGGAGTGAGTATGATCATTGTGTGTTCTTTAAAAAGTTGGAAAATGACATGTCCATTATTTTGGTGTTATATGTTGATGATATGCTTGTCGCAAGCAAGAGCATGTTTGAAATCAGCAGGTTAAAGGCTCAGTTGGCTAGGACATTTGATATGAAGGATCTAGGAGCAGCAAATCAGATCTTGGGCATGCAGATACATAGAGATAGGAAAAATGGCAAGCTGTGGTTATAACAAAAGAAGTATGTGGAGAAAATACTTCAGATTCGGTATGAATAAGGTGAAACTTGTTAATATCTCTTTAGCTTCTCATTTCAAGCTTTCTTCAGGTTTGAGTCCTAAAAATGATGAAACAAAGTAGTATATGTCTCATATACCATATGCTAATGTAGTAGGAAGTCTAATGAATGCAATGATAAGTACAAGACCGGATATTTCACATGCAGTTGGTGTTGTCAGTAGATACATGGCAAATACAGGAAAAGAGCATTGGGCAGCAGTGAAATGGGTGCTTCAGTATCTAAGAGGCACAAGCAACTATTGTATCACTTTTGATGGTTGTCGCGATGAAGTCTGTGGTTATGTTGATTCTGATTTTGCAGGTGATTTGGACAAGAGGAGGTCCACTTCAGGTTATGTCTTTACTCTTGCAGGTGGAGCTATTAGTTGGATTTCAAAGCTTCAAAATATTGTTGCTTTATCCACTATAGAAGCAGAATATATAGCTGCTTCACATGCTTGCAAAGAGGCAGTCTGGTTAAAAGGTTTGCTGGGTGAGTTAGGAAAAGTTCAGAACACTATAAAAGTTTTTTGTGATAGTCAAAGTGCTATTCATTTGGCTAAAAATACAGCTTATCACAGTAAGACAAAGCGTATTCCCGTAAAATACCATTTTGTTAGACACGTTGTTGATGAAGGTGGAGTGGTTCTTGAAAAAGTTCACACTAAAGAGAATAGTGCAGACATGTTCACGAAGCCGGTTACTTTAGAGAAGCTACAGTGGTGCCTAGCTTCTCTAGGCTTGCAGGAAAGGTGATGAATAGAGAAATGAGCAAGGTATCAGGTAAATTGTTGTCAAGGTGGAGATTGTTGGAAATAGGTGACAAACATTCTCTCGGTCGCTGTATAACAGACTTACCGAATTAATTTAGTTTGTTTAGTTAAGAGTAACCGTGAAAGAAATGTATATATTTCTTGTATTCTCGTAGAGAAGAGTCGAAGAGTTGTAAGCTGTTGTAATCTTCATTCATTGAATAATAAGGAATACCGATACCATTGCTCCATGGATGTTTCCCTCTACGGGGTTTTACCACAGTAAACTCTTGTGTTCATTGATGAATGTTTATTAATATATTCTATGTATTATTTTATCTATGGATCTCAGATACAACACAATAACTAATCCATAAAATTTGCTTAATTAAGTTTTATATTTACTTAAGGCAACAAATTCTTACTCAAGAATTTACTTTTGCTTGCTAAGGATAACCTCTAGATATTCACTCTCTAGGAGACATGTAAGTTTTTTTATCAAATTAACTAAGCACGCGGCTAGACAGCTTATAGGTTCAGCAGATTCTCACTTCATAATACATCTTTCCTTCATTAAGTTAACTCTTGAGCTTTACATTCTTCAAGAGACAAACAACCTTACAATTGCATAAGTAAATTACATTAACAGATTTTTTTTTCAATGAAGAAAAATACAGCTTTTTATTAAGAGTTGTTTCCGAAGGGCTTAAAACCTTCCTTACAATCAAACAGCAGCATGGGAGCTATATAAAAAATGAAAGACCTGCAATAAAATCACTTGGTTCAACACTATTAGACAGCATGATAAACCAGAAAATCCAATGGCAATCAAGACCGATTGGACCGTAGATTGGCCATATGTCCCTGCGAGGGCCAAAGAAAAAATCCATCTGGAAACTGGAGATAAAATCCTCCAATATCAACAACCCGACTATTTGGTGTCTGGTTAAATTCATCTAGAGAAGCAGACTGTTTCATTGTGATGACAGGAGCCATTCAGAAAATAAGACAAATGAATTTCACCGTCCAGCTCGCCTAATGAGATTTTTGAAAGACAATCAACATCTACATTTAGCTCACATTAGATGTGGAAGCAGGAACAACAGAAGAACTCACTCATCAACCTCTTGGAGTCATTCATCCAATGAAATAATTCCAGTGATAGAACCTGAGCTTTGTCAAGAGCCTAATTGATAATTACTTGGGAGTCACCGGCAACAAAGAGATCCTTCAGACCCCGCCATCTAGCCACATAAAGACCACTCCAAAGCCCGATAATTTCCACTCTGGTATTAGTGCCCCTACTAGCATTAAGCCAACCTTTAATCTCCTCTCCCTCATCCAATTTTAATACAAAAACAGCACCACAGATACCTTGAGCTGAAGCACCATCAAAGAGCATCAGAGGACGCTTGGACAAGAGGGCAGAGGGGGAGAAATCTCTACAAGTTTTAGCAGGTTTCACTCTATGCCACTCTAAAACAGAGGACATTATCTTGGCATAAGTAATCTCTAGTCTTTGCATCTAATTAGAAAATAGAGATGCGTTCCTGGCCTTCCAGATCTCCCACAAAGTAAAAAAAGGAAGAAATCCATATGCATATTTCCTGTGTTTCCAAGATAGAAGATTTACACTTACTGGATCCTTCTTCCAACTAAAATTGATGTTCAAACAGTTTTGTATCATAAGCCACAGATTTACAAAATATGCACACTCGTCGGACAAGTGAAGAATTCCATCACTGTTCGAGAGGCATAGCGAACAACGCACCGACCCCTCATACCCCCTCTTTTGCAATGATTCCCAAGTTAAAATTTTATCCATGAAGACCAACCACATAAAAAGCTTAATTTTTACAGGCAACTTGCCATTCCACGGCCAGCGAGTCCACCAATCTGAATAATCTGGTTCATGCAGCGAAATGATGGAACGATAGGCTAGTTTAGCAGTCACATTGCCATCTCTTTGATTGTAATCCAAAACTAACTTATCTGCAGAATCAGAGCAGGTGATATTTCCTTGGTTCAAAGAATAGATGAACCATTCCCATTCATCCGCTATGTTACCAGATAAACCCAACTCCTTGGAGTCTGCCCAATACTTACCCCTGGATCCTTTCTGAACATCCTTCAAAACGAATGAATTGGTCCTGTGTAATTCTGCCACCAATTCATGAGATAGAGTGGCAAGACCCTTCAGCCCACAAATAGGGTCAATACCCAGTTGTATTTGAATATTAAGGCCTACCTGCCAACTCAGGTCATTTATGATATAAGGAAAAGTTATGGCCAAGCTTCTCCGAATAATTGAAGCTCCCCTTTTACCTTTTCTCCTTCTCTTGTCCAGAAAATAGAATCCAGCCCCCTGGAGTATTTTTCCTTTATCAAGGAGCCCCATAAACCTTTTCCAAGCATACATCTCCACAAGGATTTAGCACACAGGGCAGCATTAAACTGACTTAGGTTATTTAGGCCCCATCCACCCCTATCACAGGGAATAGATAGTTTGTTCCAAGACACCAAGTGAAATTTACCACCCTCTGAAGAGCCCGACCATAAAAAATGGAATATTTTTTATCTCAATATAGACAGAACCGAAGCTAGAAGAGTGAAAAGAGACATCTAGTAAACAGGGATCCCCTGTATCCCCTATAACACCGACTCACACAAAACCAGTCTACCTCCCAGAGATAAATGCCGGAAAGTCCAGCAATTAATATTTTTGGATATGCATTTGAGAAGCCAATCCCAGTCCTTAGCGCCATACCCATTTGGCTTGATGATAAAACCCAGGTATTTGAGACCTTTCTCTATAGAACCAGAGCTAAAAGGAAAAATATTCAATAAAGAGTTTGTTAACCCCTTATCAGAGCATGAATAGAGAAGGAAATATTTTTTATCACTTATCTTAAGACCTGAGGCTATACTGAAAGATCAAAGAAGGGCCTGAAGAAAGATCCATTCTACCATCAAGCCACCCCCTATAATAAGCACATCATCAACGAAAAGAATGTGTGTGACATATAAACCCCTGGCCACCTTAAATCCTGAAAAGGACCCCTGCGCTTTAGCCTTGTTAATGAGCAAACTAAGACCTTCCATAGCCAAGATGAACAAATAAGGAGAGAGTGGATAGCCATGCCTTAATCCTCTGTAGCCTTCGAAAAAAATTAAAGGCTCACCGTTGACCAACACTACAAACTAAACTGATGTGACAGCGCACATAATCCATTCCACCAAATTGGGGGAGAGGCCAATCTGAACCAAAAGAAGTCTGACATGTGACCAATCAACCCGGTCAAAGGCTTTCTCTAGATCCAACTTTAAAAAGAAAGCAGTCTTATGACGAGTCTTAGCAGAGTGAAGACATTCCCGGGCGACCCCAACCGCATCAGAAATTTTCCCATCAGGAAGGAAAGCAAATTGTTTAGCCGAGATAAACTTTCCCAGATAAGGCTTCAGTATTTCGGCAAGTAATTTGGTGATCAGTTTATAGAGAAAATTGCACAAAGAAATAGGTCTGAAATCATTGCAGGACACCGGAAGCTCCTTTTTTGGAATAAGAGTAAGAAACATCACGTTCAAAGATTCGCTAAATGTCCTATGAGTCCTGACCTCTTCAATCGCCAGAGTGATCTCAAGACCAAGAATATCAAATAAGTGTCTGAAGAATTCCACAGTCCAGCCGTCTGGACTGGGGCTCTTGTCCTTCCCAAACAAGGCTAGGATATGCTCCACCTCCTCAAGGGAAATAGGTTTTTCAATAGCTATACAATCTTCCTCCGAGAAAAAATGAGGAAAGTTTTGTATAGCCGCCATTTGCTCCATAATATTTATATCACTAGGCCTCTCATACTGAGCTTTGAAATGCTCAACCGCAGCCCCGCTGATAGAGAAATGAAGTGAGCACACTTCACCAGCATCAGAAGTAATTTCCCAAATAGTATTAGTAATTCTACGTTGATTAGCAAAGCGATGAAAGAACTTTGTATTATTGTCCCCCACCTTCAGCCAGATCGCTCTGCTTTTCTGCCGCAAAGTTTCTTCTCTATGCTTTAATAATAAATCACGAGCGGCTTCTAGCTCACCAATTCTCTTTTTTCTGTCAAAGGAGAAAAACAATTCATCCACAACTCCCATGAGCATCTGCATTTCAGTATCGATCTCCTCCAAACGTCGGCGCTCTTCTTGCTTTTTATCTTTTTCCCAGACTATTACTTCATTCTTCAGCAAACTCAATTTAATGATAACCCCATCCAATTTAGAGGAGAAATTACGATCCGACCACGAGGACCATTTTTCCTTAACCATGTCGCAGAAACTATTATCCTCCAACCAGATAGGATTGAACTTGAACAGGTAAGTGGACCTTCTTTTGTTAGAGTCAAGCTGGAGCATGATCGCCTTGTGATCACAAATGCCCAATGCATGGGACCAAGTCCTATAGCTACCCAGAGCATCACAGAGATCCTCAGCCAAGAGAAATCGGTCCAATCGTTTAGCCAAACGCGTCGAACCACATCTTCCATTTGACCAGGTGGGGCTGATCACGTTAGGCAGAATGTCAATCAGATTCCTCTCTTCCAGCTTAGATTTGAAGAACGTAACAATAGGGTCCTCAGACTTGCCGGCCCCCCAAACTTCGTCCGGAGACAAATTCAGGATAAGATCACCTGTAACAATAAGAGAGTTATCATCCATAATCCCCGAATCGAAAACACCATCCCAAAAATCATGTCTACTGCTATAAGGAGCATAAATATCCAACACTCTAATAATCCTTAAGAAACCGACGAGATGACCTTCAACCAAAATCCCACCCTTGGACAAATAAGCTTTGAAGTTTGCCACCTGAGGGTTCCATGCCACCAAAGTCCCACCCGACAAACCATAGGAGTCCCAGGCAGAGACTCGCCAAGACGACTTCAATTTGAGGAAGTAATCGCATGCTGAGACCCCATCAGTCATAGTTTCCTGGAGCAAAACTATACAAGGCCTAAACCTATCTAAAAAACTCTTAAGGGCAACTCTTTTAGGTCCACTGCCTAACCCCCACACATTAAGGGATACAAGGATCATTAGGGCACCTTGTGGGGCGCTACTAGATCTCTAAGAGCCAGGGGGGGTGACAGACAAAGAGGAGACCTCCTCCTTAGGAAGACCTTTGGAATACAGGGAAGAAAGACACGGATTTTGGTAGACGGACTCATCCTTTGGGACAGCACGAACAGAAGGAGGACTGAGAGGAGGCTTACTCTTTTTCTTAAGTTTTTTGACAGTAACAAAGGGTCTCTTAATGGATGAGATATCAACAGCCGCCGAATCACCAGTTCTGTAAGCATAAGTGGTCATAGGATTCAATACAAGAGAGCCTACGGGTGAAGCATGGGAACACTCTGGCAAAGGGGAATCCGAGATGAAAAAGGGAAGAGTATCGAGAGCAATCCTGACCAGGGGAGGAAAGTCCGCAACATTGAATAACGCCTCCCCTTCATGCGCCCCAATAACTATAGACAGTTGTTCAACCGAGACCAAGCCATCGATCATACCACCGCCACCCAAAGAATCGAATTCGTTAAAAGGAGAGGGAACGACGGATTCCACAGCTCGCGAATCCTCAGTGGAGCCACACAAGTCACCCCAACCGGATCCGACCTCTAGAAGTGAATGATCAACCAAAACTTCACTAGCAACCTCCCCACCGCAACCCACCTCATCGGATCCAAGCTTAGGTGCTGAATTGAAAGCGTCCATCACCAACTGATCCATTACCGAGGCACGTGAATCCCCTAGATAAGAGAGATGGACCAAGAGTTCTTCCTCAGACAAAAACTTACAGAGGAGCAGCAACGAACTCTTGAACTTTTCAAAAAACAAGATGGTCGAGGCCTGATCTAAAGGCAGGGGAGAACAGTCAACATCAAAAGTTTCCCTATCCACCACTGCTGGCAGAGTACCCACCTCCTTTGTACGAGCTAGATGACAATAGGCTTTAGAATGACCAATACCTCTACAATGAAAACACATGAAGGGCACCCGCCAGTAGTCAAGCTTTTGGATGAAGGAGCCTCCTTCCCAAATCACCTCAAGCTCGCCCGGCAGCCCTAGGTCCATATCCATTTCAACCAGCACATGCGGAGCAATACGCTCAAAACCCGAAAAGGTGGGAGTCCTCAATATGAATAAACTTATCGATCAAGTTGCCCACTGCTCGGAAACCCTTTAAGTTCCAACAAAAAAGGGGGAACCCGGGCAGAATCACACACAAATGACGCTTTGGAAGAGCAGCAAATCTAGGATCGAAGTTTACCGACCATCTTAACAAGACCAAAGACCCTTTGTCTTTAACCCAAAATCTATCTTCAATCGCCTGCCTATCTTCCTTAGAGAGGAAATGGAAGACGAACCAACCATTGACCAGGGCTAAAACCCTAGGATGTTTTTGGTAAATGGTTTCCAAGTCTCACGGATCCAATCCAGAATCTCCGCCCTAGAGATTTTGAGAAACTCCATCTTACCCACCAGCGACCTAAGAGACAAAGTCGGCACTAAGTCCATAGTGACGTCTCTATCGAGCACGCATAGGGGTTTTCATTTTTGAGCTTTTTCAAATTTGGGGCGGCCACCGTGTACCACCGACTTTGTCTTGGTAACAGGCAAAGAAGCTTCACAAGAAAAGGGCACGTGATCCGCATTACAAACGTCCACATCTTTTGAAAACCCGTCCCCAAAGAGAACATGAACCTCATGTTTGTCAGGAGGTGGAGTAACCTCCGAGCCCGAGAGCATATTTCCAAAAGACCGGTTACTAGGGCTCCTAGCCGAGCCCCCCATTGGACAAGGACCACAAGAGAAAAAAACACAACGAAAGAAACCCGAGCTATGGATTTTTGGTCATAGGTAGTACTTCTCACTTTTTACGTGGTTGGTACTAGACTGAGATGGACTCAGTTGGACTCCAGGACCATAGCCGGGTCTCTTCCCTACATACAACTACAATCTCAACAATGAACCCAATTGAAAAATCATTAACAGATGCATGCACAACCCTGCATGACTATACAATACATAGACACTATGATAATTGAATAAAATGGGAATGCAGACAACATTTTTGCAATAGGAAAGTACTCACTTGAGAATTCAGGTTAATCTCAACCAATTTTGGAGTTATACCCTCTCAAAAAAAACAATCATACAAAAGAAAACAACATCAACATATACATGAACCACTTAGCATTGTCACTCTATTGATTAAATCACATATAAAGTATTGGAGAATGTTTATAGAATTCAACAAGAAGTCAAGCACCTGCTTGATCTTGGCTCATCAAAAAAATTCTATTCACAAAAAGTAATTTCATAAAATTCACATTTAGCATAAGTCAGCCAATATCATTCGTGATGAAAATCCAACCGTAGCATCTAGTCACTTAAATTCCAGAAGCATACAAAATTTTACTTGAAGGAAGCAAATGGATACATGATTCACCCAGAAGCCAAGCGTTAAAACACTCGCTCTAATACCAATTTTTAACGCACTCTTACCTTACTAGACTCAAAACTACACCAGAAAACCTTTTTTATTCAAACAAGTGAATGGTAAAATCATATGCACGATAGGTAAACATGCCAACGTAGGCATAAGCATAATAATAGAAGCACAAGCATCTTTATGCCTAACAGCAGTAGCAAAGTCCTCTTCTCCTGAAATTCATACCCAATCTATAAAATATTCCAAACGTTTATGCAAACTAACACTTTGACTTTAATTATAAAAAGACTCATACGTTGACCATTAAAACCAAAACCCAAGTTCATGATTATGCTTCTTAATGATAAAATTATCAATGTATTACCTTACCACTAATATTAACATGACGGCAATCCCGACCCTGTCCCGCCTGCCCCCTCCACACCTCCCCCTTAGCCCCTCTGGTCAGGGCATCCTCATCTCTCAGCAGAGCCAATCTGTGTGGAAGAAAGAGAAAGCTGTCAAGAAATAGTCACCTTTGCCAGTCAAGCAACCCCCCAGAACAGCTACTCCACCAGCAGCATCAACTAACTAGACCAGAAGTGAAAAAATGGCAAAAAGCAGGAACTTCAATGGGGAAGGCTTCTCAAGGTTTTTGTGTCCAGCTGTCTAGCCTAGGCTAGCTTGACTTTTAAAGTTTTCTGTTAGTAATTTTTTGATGGTTAAAGATCTGTTTTCCCCTCAACGGGCCATCCTCACAGAAGGCCTAACCCCAAAGGACTCAAGGCTCGAACCCGTTACCTCTCCCCGAACCGAGAGAGTGTGCGCATGTCTTACCAATTGAGCTAACCCTTGGAGCTTTTTTTTTTTTTTAACTTAATAGATTAGTCCTTAATTTACAAAAGGGCATAGGTTCGTCAAGCACCAATTAGTCATTAACAAAAGCACCAATTGGTCATTAACAAAAAATTACAGGTTTTTTGTTTGAGCAATTACCAAGTTTCTTGCTGCAAAAATTGTCACCTACAGGAAATTACAAGCTTTTCCACAAAACCTGTAAAATGAGTAGAAACTCATACTCGCACCAAAAATCCAAAAAATCGAGGAAATGTGTTTTGTTCAGAATTGAACCTAGTTAATAATTAATAAATAGAGTAGAAATGCATACTTACACGATGATTATGAAAAATCGATCATATGGGTTTTATCCAGCATTGAACCTAGTTGTTTAACCATCTCCTAGTTCGGTCAAAATATCTATGAGGATGGATGAAAAATCATATTTCCACCTGCAGGAAACTCTTATTTATTTAATTTTCAACATTACAGCTATATGGAATGGATTTCAGCATTAATTACATACAATTTATAATGCATATACACAATGCAAAACCTGTCAACGTAGGGATCTTGACTCAATCATAATATCACTTCACATTTGTTTCTCATTACCAATAAATTTCTTTTACCATTGAAGGTAATTCATGCATTTTGACAACATTTAATATGCAGTAAGGTAGAATATGTTCTTTCAGCTATCAAAACCCATTTGTAATTTGTAAATAAGTGATCATGAATTTAAGGCTAAAGAAGAATATTTACGTCAAACCGTATAATCATATCATACGCAAAATGTTTAATTATCTTTTGAGATATTTTAACAAACACCTAATCAGCAAAGACTAAATTTTGAGCTTGAGTAAAGAAATAGGCATTTCCACCCATACATATAAACTTTTCTCAAGTGATTAAATAATAGAAAACGCATTGCTACAGGAAAAATAGTTTCCAAATTATAACTTACAACTACAAGAATTTTAGCACAATTTAACAATCATTTTATATACAAGGTTTTTAAGTTTCTTTGGTGCACTTTGACAAACACTTGTATGCAAAGTGTTAATTTTCATTCAGACATTACATAAGCACTTTGTGTGCAAAGTCTGGAATTACAATACAACTACATACAATTTCTACAAACCAATTCCATAATTGGCATTTATATTCCACAATATTAATGATTACAAACAATATTATGTAGCTACAGGAATTAACAGTTTACATTCAACTTAAATTTTCTTAACAGAAAAGGAATTTATTAGACTCTAATTTGTATCTACAACCTTTTAATTCCAGCATACGGACATTTACTCCACCAAATATGGAAACTAACATTTACCCATAATTTGAAAATTTTGGATGTCCATCTATAAAATGTATTCGAGACCTTTACTCAAATAGATTGTGTGAAATTTTTAGTTATTTAGTAAAGTCTAAAACATGGCATTTATTCAATGGATTCTACCATTCCTCTATCTAAAATCCATAAAGCATAAAAGTTATTTAGCAAGCATACTAAAACATAAGGTAAACACTATATTACATCTACAGAATTACATTTTCTCACATAAGGTTATATTATGGATTCTAAAAATTCACTTCATTAGTTATTAACATGGTAACAAAACACACAATTTGGAATAAAGTACAACTATTTAAAAGCAAAACATGGCTACAACCACTTCCATAATGAATAATGTAATTCTCCTCTCAGCATAAATTCATCAAGCACAACCATGGATAAACCCAACCATATGCACTATGATATCATTGCCAGAATTTCAGCTAAGAGAATCCAACACTATTCACCATGTCCTCGGTCATTGCTTTATGTGAAATTTAACACAACCTCAACCAACAATGAACAAAAAAAAATGGAAGGGTTTTCACATATACGAGTCCTAATTCTTCACAGGTAGCTCATACCCTCTAATTTTCAGAGCTAATTTTTCCCCAAAATTATATATAATAACAATTGTATGGAATCCCTGAATTGCCCCCACACACCTTAGTTTAATTTTGCATGGGATTCTAGATCCACGTGGGATCTCACCCAATATACCCACCATCTACTAAGTATTAAATGCTCACCTAAGTATCCACTTAAGTTCTAAGCCATAATTAATGATTAAACAAAGTTTAAAGTAACTAAAAGATTTACTTTTAAACATATAAAATCAATTTTGTGATTTTAAGACCAACGTCATATGACTTGACTCATGGATCCTCTCCATAACCCCTTACTCTCGCTAGCGAATGACTTGGTCCCCCTTACTCTTTTCAATGTTCTGCCTCACAAAGATCCAATTATATTTTTAATTAATATCATAGTGTCTGTACATTTTACATCAATATAATTTGGCTTATAGCCAATTTAATTGTAACCAAGACAAGGGTAACTCTGGGGGTGTTACAATGAGCAGGAGGAAATAAATGCATCAACACAAATGGGTGAGGAAGAACTTATGAACCAACAAAAGAAAGGAAACAATGTAGAAATTACGCGCATAGATCCATACCGATGTGAAACATCAATTCATGCCTTAGTAAACGTGTCAACACACCTAACTCTCAAGATTGCAAGTTACATTAAGAAACAAAGGGTCATAGTATTAATCAAATCAGGTAGTACAAATAATTTAATTGATAAAAAATTAGCAGAGCGCCTCAATTGTTTTGCACATCCAGTGACTATTTTTCAAGTATTGGTTGTTAATGGGGTGAGTATTTATTATCGAGGCAAATGCCATAAAATTAAACTTATTATTGGAGACTATAATCTATCAATCCTCGTGTATGTTGTTCCCATTCGAGGAGTAGATGGTATTCTAGGGATTCAATGGTTGAGAACCTGTTGATGAGTCGAAATGACTTAGGGTCGACAGTAGGGGTTCTCCTTGGTAAGAAGTCCCAATTACACCTCAAATTGTTTGGAGTAGGGAATCTATTTGGATTCTAGGCCAAAAAACATTCCTTATTGGGTTTCAATGGTTGTTCCCTTGTCCACCATTTAGGGCTTTATAATTAAGGGACGAAATGCAATCTAATCCAACCTAAATGTAGTTCCTAATTAAACTAACCTATCCCAGTCAAGAGAGAGAAAGAGAGTAAAAGGGTGAGAAATGAAATAACAATTGTACATCCACATTCAGAGTTCAAATAGTTGTTTTAAGAAGAAAACAAACAATCAAAATAATGAAAGCATAAATATAAGAACAATATTGTTGTTTATATCATTCTAATTTCACTACCGACGGAAATCAAAAGAACAAAAATAACGTATGAAATAAGAAACAAAGAGTTGTAGTAACAGTACATTTAGAAATATGAAACCATCTTACTCTATATTCACATGTGAAAGAGCATGAATCAATTCAGGGCATGCATCCACAAAACAAATGTATTTATGAGCTAAAGTTAATCCCATGTTTCTCCTCATTCACATTTCAACGCTATTGCATGGAAAAGTTCGAGAGACAAAAGCTCTTTTCTCATCAAATGAGGTTACAATATGTAGGTTAAGGATAGGTGACCCCTAGCCTTTCATTTTCTCTTGAGAAATTTTGAATTATTTCAGTAAATTTATTACAACAATTGATTTAATTTAGCCTTGAGTGACCTTTAGGATTCCACTAATTTTTCTTTTAGTGTTTTTTCGTCATGTGGTAATGTTGACTTTATTGATTTCTTACTATGAATATTTATTCCATAAAATGAACTTAGAGGCCATTACGTAGGAATAATAACCTAGGGTAATATCAGCGGGTCATCAATATAAGTAGTTGATCCAGGTTGTAACTTGTTCCCTAGCTCGACAATAAGAATATGATCTAGATAGAGATCGGTGGCCAGCCACCTATTCCACTGGCTCAAAACAGTTGTCCATTGTGGCAGTTTCCTAGTTATTTTTCTACAGTTTTTCGGCCCCAAACTTTCGAGGTTGTTTTGAGGCCCTAAACGACGTTTTTTGGCGATTCGAGGGATGAATTATTGCCATTGGCATACATTTGACTGGTCTAAATTTGTAAAGCTTAGATAGACCTTTCCAACGAGCTATTGAACGCCCAAATTGGAGATTGTATGCAAAAGTAATGACCCTAGGAAGTTAACTGTTCAACTTACCACCTTGGGGCCGCAAACTTTATGACGGTTCATCTTCTAGGGTTGTGTTTTGGACTTTTGGGGTTCTCGCCCTCATCCTTATTATAAATAGGCCCCTTTGGCCTCATTTTGTCTTCATATTTGCATGGATGAGCATAGCAGTCACATCTCTTCTCAGAGATAGCTACCACCATTCTAGCTATTGTATTACAGTCTGTTATATTTCCTCCATTTAATAGAATATGTGCTCACTGTATCTCCGCTATCTTTGCAAAATGTATGTGATTATGATTTTGTATTTGTTCTTTCATTTCGTTCACACATAAATCTGGATCAGTGGTATCAGAGCAATCTGCTCTTTGATTGTTTCTCGGCGCATGTCCCCGACAAGGTCCGAGTATAGAGAGTTTGGTCTCGAACTAGTTTCACTTGATCACTCTCGCCGTCTCGAACAACCTCCCATGGTGGAAGAAAAGAGAGACAACAGAGCAGGAGATCCTATCAATTCGTTGCTCGAGGAAGCCCTCGTGCGACAAAGGAATGAGATGATGGATAGTTTCACCCAAATCCTTCTGCAAATGCCAGCAATGGTGAATTCGCCTTCAACGAGCAAGTGTTTCGGAGATGAAATCCCATTCAAGGTACAAGTTAACTTTGATATTTATTTATTTGAAGGAAAAATCGATGGCAATTCCCTAGATAATTGGTTGAATGTTCTAGAAGGGTATTTCTCTGTCCACAAATTTTTTGATAGGGAAAAGATCACCTTTGCGCTCCTTAAGGCAGTCTCCCATGTCCAAAATTGATGGGGTACTTATTGTGATCAAAACTCATCAGACGAGTCTGGAATGTTTGAGACAAATCCCCCTTGGGCCTCTTTCATAGATTCCATCAGGGAATAGTATTACCTTGTGGGAAACTATGATGACCAGTACACAAAATGGACCATTCTGCGTCAAGAAAGGGACCAGACGGTGTCGGAGTACACCAATAACTTTCATACCCTGTGTACAAAGCTTAGTATCAAGGACTCTGAGTGACACATGATACTGAAATATCACAGTGGTCTACATCGGCACATTCGAACTGAGATGGACTTCCTTGACATCTCTTCACTTGTATCTGCCTATTGGTATGTTGTCAAAATCGAGGAGAAATTTCAGCAAAAGAGAAAGCAAGACTTTGGACATGCAAACCCATCGCAGAAGAAAGGCAAGGGAAACCCTGCACTGCAAAACACATGAAAAGACAACAAGTCCCCACCACAAGTGAAGAAGGGGAATGGAAAGACAAATAAGGACACTAGGAAGTGGTGTGAATTTCATGAAAGCCCTTGGCACAACACTGATGAATGTCGCTCAAAGTAGTCACTGGTGGCTGAGATCAAATCTTCATAATCAGATCGTTGTTCCAATTCTGAACCTAATGCCACAGCCGTAGACAATGGGCGGCAAATCATTGATGCAGACCCCACTACCACTCCTGCTACTGCACAGATTCAACCACAGGATCCTGAAGAGTTAGAGGCAGAGGAGCGCCTCTTCCACTCGCAGATGTGGGTGAAGGGAATCCCACTACATTTCGTTGTTGACAATGGCAGCCAAAAGAACTTGATCTCAGTAGAAGTCGTCAAGAGATTGGAGCTTTCAACAATACCACACCCGCAACCCTACAACATCGGTTGGCTAAGCCAAGGATGAGGTATCCGCATTACTCAACAATGCTGTCACGTCCCCATGCCTCCGACCGGCAAGGAGGACGCGATCCATGGCTTTAACCGAGCATACTAACAGCCTCATGAACAGGTACAGGAAGTAAAATCGCCTAGAACAAAATGCT
>LPNX010790418.1:51472-90674 GCA_001517045.1 Pseudotsuga menziesii | reverse complement strand
TTTATCAAGCAACTAAGCCAACACCCTTGCTCCCAATACAGTCCGAAGACCAACAATTGCACTCCGGCAATTAATTCAGCTCTCACAGCTTAAACAGGGGAAAAACGAATTGCACAGCCCCACACATAACAGCAAAAATGACTCACACATGAGGAAAACACACAGATCTGAAGCTCATCAGTGAGCACCATTCACAGCAGGGAAAAACGCCCCAAACAGCCAGTGCGTGAGACCCAAAAGTCAGTGGGACAACCAAAAACGTGAATGGCTCTTCACAGCCATGGTAAAAAACACATGAAATCACAAAAACGTGAATGGAAAATGCACTAGCAGCTCCAAAAACGAGAGGAAGACAACCCAGGCCCTGGCATTACAAAAACGACCTCCAATCCATGGGAAAAAAAATGAAGCTAACAGCCAAAATCGTGGAAGGAAAAACACACAGGAAACTCCAGCTGCTCCCCAAAACGTGAGAAAACTCAAAAACGTGAATGCATAGCAGAATGGCATACGATTTTGGGCCTTTTCCTTGCCCAGGAAGTCAGAACACGTTTTTCCAAAAATGGGTCTCTGCCCAATTCGAAATTGGTTGCCCACACTCTTCCCCTTCCATGCAACAACTGCCTCAACCACCAGCAGTCTTTCTTCAATGAAAGTGGTTGGGTAAAAACAAGAAGAAGTCACATGGGTACTTTCCCTTATTGGCTAAAGTTGGACAATTTCCCCACATCCTTACCCTTGGAAGATCATGCCCCATTCGATTTAGTTGCCGCGGCCGTAGCTGGTTGTGTTTATTTTTATTATAGATGCATATTTACATGATGCTGAAACTTAATATGTGCCGCATGCCCCGATATACCATCGGTGACAAATTCAAATCCAAAACATAGCATTGCCGATCAATGGTGGGGCCTTGGCCTTTAGCTCCACACCATGATCATTACAATATATACATCATATACATCTAATGTAACGGGGTCAAAACCGGGGCATTACAAATGCCTCCTACCATATGGCATCAAGCCTTTTAAAGACGAGGTACAGTGTGATGTGACCCCACTTGAAGTCTGTGATGTTCTTTTAGGACAACCATATATGTGGAAGCATCATGTTGTATATGAGTCACAGCCTTGCAGTGTCATTGTTACTTTGGGAGGAAAACTCTATCGGATACCAAAGACAGTTGCACCTAACAAAGTCTCGTAAGGTAGGAAGATAAGCTCTCACATCAGAAAATTATTCCTCTTCACAATTGTGTATGGAGGAGAACATCATATTACCTCCACACCCTCAGCACAGGGTATCTATGCTCATCAAACACAAGAAGAAGATAGAATCATTGTTTCCTCATCCATCAAAGTACATCCACATTGCAAGGCCACATATTCAAGGTGCTCCTCCAAAAACAAATCATCCACACAACAATTACAGCCCTCCCGGGATGCCAAAGAAAAGCAGCCTCTTCACTTCAGCAAATGTCGCACCAGGATATCAACTCAACACACAGTTCGAGGTATGATACGGGATTCAACGCAATGGAGACCATTGCTTCCTAAGGAGGGAGGATTCATCCAAATGGAGATCGGTGGCCACCCACCTATTCCACCAGCTCAAAACAATCGTCCATTGTGGCAGTTTCCTAGTTATTTTTCTACGGTTTTTCAGGTCCCAAACTTTTGAGGTCGTTTTGAGGCCCTAAACGACATTTTTCGGTGATTCGAGGGCCAAATAGTTGGCATCATCATGCATTTAACTAGTCGAAAGTTATAAAGCTTAGATAGACCTTTCCAATGAGCTATCGAACTTCCAAATCAAAGATCGTATGCAAAAGTTATGATCCGAGGAGCTATCAGACATCTCATAATTATTTTTACTGCAACCACATGTGTTTCTTTGGGAGCTGATTTAAGCCTAGCAACCAATCCTACAACTTGCATCACATATGGTCTTGTAGTTAATTGTTCAACTTACCACCTTGGGGCCGCAAACTTTATGACGATTCATCTTCTAGGGTTATGTTTTGGGCTTTTGGGGTTCTCCACCTCATCCTTATTATAAATAGGCCCCTTTGGCCTCATTTTGTATTCATATTTGCACAGATGAGCGTAGCAGTCACATCTCTTCTCAGAGATGGCTACCACCATTCTAGCTATTCTATTACAGTTTGTTCTATTTCTGCCATTTAATAGAATATGTGTTTATTGTATCTCTGCTATCTTTGCAAAAATTCTGTGATTATGATTATGTATTTGTTCTTTCATTTCGTTCACACATAAATTAGGATCAGAATACTAGTCAGATGAAGATTCACTTGATGACGGAGTAGAAGCAAAACCAAAAGAGGCAGCAGTTCCAAAGATAGTTGACCGAGCGAAGGCATCATAGGAAGCAACACTAATAGAAAAGGCATCAGCCACAGAACCAAAAGACACAAGGGAAAAATCTTCTCGGGTAGCAAAGTAAAGGGTAAATCCAACTAGAGAGGCAGGAGAAGGAGAGGCATAACTGATTGTTGTTAATTCATAGATATGAAAGATAAGCTTTTAATCCATGAAATATGATATGGTGAACTAGCCATTTGAGGCTACCATCTTTGTTCCTTGATTTATCTTTTCCTCAGTCATTCTTTGATCTTCTCTAATGTGGTGCAATGCTTCATGTTGCAATGCTTCCTTCGACACATTGATTTAGTCATGCAAGGATTCAATAATAAATGAACCAACATTATGAAGGATGTGATGGATACAAGAGGTAAATCTTCAAGCCATGACATAGATTGGGGTAGAGCGACTTATCTTAGTTTGACTATTTCCATGTAGTTTCCATACTTGGCAAGCGAGATTGCAAGCAAAGATTAGGGGACAATGGTTGGGGAATTGCGCATAGGAGGCTAGAGAGCACCATACAAGACCATGAAACTGACACTTAGATCACTCAATTAGTTACATCAAAACAAAATTCCAGTAGAAGGTGAAATGACTAGATCCAACAATTCAAATTACTCATTCAAGGATGGCAATGACTATTGGCAAATATCATCGTGAAGGTATCAATAGACATTATGGCAGTCAAACTTCATTCAACTTAGTCATTATCCATAGATTAGTTGATGTTTCACTCAAGAAGCCAAAATTTATCATGGGGGTTCCTTGTTTTCTATTCCAAAGTAAACAAAAGTAGGGGGGATGTGTTGGCCACAACAATTATCGAACCCTTGGAAGAGTAATTTATCTCTTCCTAGCTCACTCAAAGACTTGCATTCATCCAAGTGTTAAATATAATCTCTTTGGACGGGCATAATAGTTCTTGTATTCATGGGTACCACTTCAATAGATATTCAAATTTTCAACAAGATATGGATCAATGAAAGTGGACCTAATAATCTTATAACTATTCTATAGGTGTGGTAGTATCGATTTTGTTTACCAAGCTTAAGTACAAAATGTGCTTTACACTGGGAATAACACCATAGAGTAGAATTCATAAGTTAGAAAAGTGCTTAAAGTTTTGTCCTCATCACTTATACCACAGGCATGGCTCTACTCGCCACAAGTTTCGATAGCCTCAACAAAGTTACCTTTTACACCATTTTATGACTAAATGATATTGTCCCATTTTATCCTTTTGGTTTGTGTATGTAGATATATATTTATTTTTCATCTCTTAGAGAATTTCTACTTTTGTAGTGAGTAGATGGGGAAGCAAATTCAGTAAGCCCCTTAAGGGAGCAAGATGGTATTTAGAGTCATGTTGATTTGATGTGCATTAGCAATCCCCTAATTCTACCCGCGGGTTGACCACTTGAAACATCATAGGATTTATCGAATTAAGTGTGTGAAGTGGAAGGATCTCAACATCGAATAACCAAAAGACCCCTAGATTCCTTCTAACTATTGTTCTCGTGTAAGCTCTTAATTCAAGTCTGTCAGTGTTCCACCATGACAAGGATCCTACTATAAGATTCTGACTAACTTGTAAGAATGCTCAGATGAAGTGCTTTGGTTTTACTCAAATATGATACATGTCTCCAGAATGGAACCGCTATGTAGACTCTAACCCTTGACACGCCCAGCAAATTGAACCATGAGTTTTGAATGAATTTTCATGGTAATTGAATTCAAAGGTTTTGAATTACAAGTTGAAGCTACAAAGATTGAATAAAACATGAGGCAGGTAGAGGGATATGCACTATCGAAGCAATTCATAAAGACTAACCACACCAAAAGGGAGACAATTGAAAATTGGCTACGAATGAGAAAGCTAATAGAAAACCAACAACTCAATCTTAAAGCTAAATCAATACATAAACTCAATGTTTTCAAAACAAGAGTCACATGTAGAAGGAACGAAAGCAATCTCAAATATCATATCATCAAAACCAACTCCAAAGAGTATGAAACATAGCAAAAGTATCATGTCAAGTGAAAAAGGTCAGGAAACACATCAAGCCAGATTGTAATCTTACTCCCTCTTACATTACATTACCCAAGCTTAATCACAGTTTCAAAATCCTAGCCAAATCATGTGCTTCACATACTCTCATTATTTTTGCAAAGTGACCCCACATATATTTTATTCTCCATGTTTCTCAAGTATTCCCCATTTTCCTTCCAAAATGATATTCTGATGATACTAGGTTGAGGTTTGTCTCAACCTAGAAAGTAATCAATCCCACCTGTTGTCACCTAATTCACACTTTAAGGAACATGAAAGTCACAACCTGCTATGTGTGTCCTTGGGGGCAAGCGAGAGTTGGGGACCACTGTCACCACAGTCCACAACTCCTCCATTTAGGCAAGATCCCAACAGAGCCAAGGGGGGAAGTCCCTACGGAAGATTAAGTTCCAGATTTATTAACTATTAGTTAAAGAGATATTTTATTAAGATTGTGAGGCCAAGACTTTATATTATCTAAAGAATGACAAGCATCATGCAAATGCAAAGATTTCATTTTAATGACAAGCAGACCTTGAGATAAATGAAGACTAGTTCCTATTAACAAATGGAGTCTAAGGATAAATTACAACTTTACAAATTTACAAATGAAATTGAAATCTAAGTTAATTATCCCACAGTTTAGGTGTTATCCCAATCAAACCAGGTTACAACATGGACAAATAAATACTATGAACAACATAAACAATAATGAATGAGCAGTTAAGCAGTATAAACAATATCCACAGTTGTATCAGGTGTTATGAACATATTGAATAAATGGAACAATTATTAAGTTATTACCCAAAAAAATTGTAGAAACAAAATGAATCAATTGTGTTACACAAGATCTATAGATTACTAAACAATGTGATTACTTAATCAAATGACTTAAAGAACCCACCACAAGATTTTGCGAAACTGAAAAGAAATACTTGTAACTGAAAAATGAAAAGCTTGCAGTAAAAACCTTGAACAACAAGGTTTAGATAAATAGCAGTGACCTGTATTTGTAGGACGTCTTGCAATGTCTCTTATAAATTTTAATAAATTTTATTAGAGTTTTTCCCCTTGAAGTTTAGTTTTCGAATCGGTCGTGTGACTACCCCAATCTAGTACTTCTCAAGTCAAAGAATGAATGTTAGTGCCCTCAACAAAGTGGGAGCAAAGCCCACCCGTAGCTCCCAGGTCAAACCCCAATGCCCCGGTGCTCAACAAGGGGGACATAGAACGCCTAGAGACCCCCCACGGTCTTCTACCCCAAGTCGCCTCCAAGTCACTGTTTTTAATCAACATGAAAAATAGCTAGATGGATGCCTATTAAACTAAGACTCCTCTATCCCCTGTCGTATCTCGTGAGTACCTCGAAGGGTGATAACCGAGTAGAGGAACAGGAGGCAGTGAAGTTGTTGTTGGTTAATTTTGGGGGTAAATTTTAATCTTGGTGATTAGCATGCAAGGTTAATTTTATATTATCAACAAGATCAACCAAACGGTATCCCTTATGGGAGATGTTGATACTTGATCTTGGACTGAAAAATGAAATGTAAAAGACTGTAGCAGAAAAAAGAAGTTGTTCTAATTAAACTAAGCCCCCACTTCTCCTGTTTTTCATACCCAACTTGAAGTCCCTAAAGGGAGATGACAAATGGATAGAGGATACACCGGATAGGTGGGTTGTATGATTACCCCTTTAACAGAAAATCAAACTTGAAAGGAAAATACAACTAGCTAAAACAGTATCCTAACCACACAACAATCTCTGTGACAGAGATGGTGGTCTGTCACAGAGATAGTGGGTAAACAGAAAATAAAACTAGTTATCCTATCCTCATTTCAATCCCTTAAGAGAAGGTGGGTGAACAGAAAATAAACTTCCATAAATCTAAACAACTAGTTTCTAAGCTATCTCTACACTACTCATATACATATTTACAGCAGAGAATACCCCAAAGAGAACTTCTCTTTTGGGGTTTACAATCCTTTAGAAGAGAAGAGAAGAAGTGGTTTTTTTGGTCCCTTTTGGACCAAAATTTTTTCTGAGTTTTTTCTAGGCAATTTTGGGCGGCATAACCCCCTCTTCTGTGCATAAACCTGTAAAAAACCAGCAACTTTACTTGCTGGAAATTACTGCAGAAAACTGAATCAGAAAGTTAGCACAGATTACTGTAAAACCCGGAAATTTTATAAAAAAAACTGAACTTAAAAATTTGGAAAAAACTGAAATTTTAATGGTTAAAAATGAACGTTTTTGGGCTGAAAATGATATATAAACAGCAGATTTAAAGCTTTATACTAATATATAATAGATGAAAGCCCTAAAACAAGGGTTATATTCACTATACAGTGAATAAAACCCAGTTTTAGGAAGGAAAAAGAAAAATGACCGAAATGAAATTTTGAAAAAAGAAACCCTTGTAGAGATGTCCTTGGCTTGGAAAACCTGTAAATAAACTTATGAGAGAGTTGCAAAATGTAAGCAAAGAGGTGAGTACCCAATAAATCTACCAAAATACTTTGATAAATCTTATTAAAAACTCACAAATGGAAGCAAAAATACTTCTACTTACAAATCCCTCCACAAAATATTTTGTGGAGAGCCATCTAAGCTAATACAAATGCAAATCAAATAAGTACATATGCAAGTTACCTCACCAAAAGATGCATAAAATGTAGAATGACGGCACAATATCCCTCCAAAGCTTTCTTCTATTATGGCCCAACTAGGGCAAGATTCAATACAACAATAGCAAGAGGCTTGGGCCAAATGCTTGAGAGAATATTAGAAGAGAATAGGGAAAGATTTCAGCAGCATAACAATAGCATAAGAGAAGTTCTAAAATGAGGGAGTGAGACCCTCATTATATAGTTGAGGAGCAACCCCAACCCCTTGAAAATCAATGGCCAAGATTACATCTAGATCTAGATTAGATCTCCACCACTAGATCTAGGTTTGTTGACTTTGCAAGCCATCCACCAATCATAAGTAAGGGTGTTTTTTTAAATCAATGGTCAAAAAGATAGATCCATGTCACAATAAAGCTTAACCCTTAGATCTAGGGTTTCCATCACTCAAGTGGGGCCCTCTTTTGACTCAAATTTTAATTTTATTATTTTAATTTTTTATTGTTTTTATTTTTTATCTTTTACTTTTTATATTTTATTTAATCTTTTATTTTTATCTTTTATTTTTTAAAATTTCTATCTTTTTATTCTTTTATTTTTTATCTTTTACTTTTTATCTTTTATTTTTTTATCTTTTATTTTAAATCTTTTTTTATCTTTTATTTTTTACTTTTGTCTTTTTATTTTTTATTTTTTAATCTTTTATTTTTTATTTTTATCTTTTTTATCTTTTATTTTAAATCTTCTAATCTTATATTTTTTCTTTTTATCTTTTTATTTTTTAATCTTTTATTTTCTATTTAATATTTTATTTTTTAATTTTTTAATTTTTGATCTTTCATTTTTTAACTTTTATTTTAAATCTTTTTTATTTTATTTTTTATCTAAGGATTCCTTTGACTCAAATTTTGATTTTTTATTCTTTTTTTAATTTTTAATTTTTTACTTTAAATATTTTATTTTTTTATCTTTTATTAAGACAAGAGGGGCACCCCACTTGGGAAATCTTCAAAAATTTATTTTGACCGAGGGGGGTTTATTTAAATAAAAATTAACTATGATTAGCCACCTCCCAAACTTAATTACCATGGCCTTATTTGATTTTTTCTTTCAAAATCAAATAATTTAATTTTTAACTTAGGGAAATTAATTAATTCCCTAGGAAAAATAGACCCTGCTTAGCCAGAAATGGTCTATCTCCTCAACCCTTTATCAGAATGACATGGGACTCGAAGCAGTGGCTTAGGGGGTTTCATAGCAATTTACCTTGCATTCATAGCCCCTATTAAAAAGTGTCAATGCTTGAGCAATTACATTATTACATCAAAACTTAGTTAATTAACCACCAAGGGGTGAAATTAATTAACTAGAAAAAATAAATAAAAATACAACAACATAACGAAACTCCGCAATACTCTATACAAATGTCTAGCATGGTCATGAACAACATTTTGAACCCTTAGCCACCTCATGGACTTGACTGTTAGAACGTATGTCACCACTTTGGAGGATTTTGAGTGAAAAACCTAACCAATTAAAATCGTTTAAACAACAAGATTAATTAGAAAGGGAAAAACACTCGATGAGGGGACTTCCCTAACAACCAGTTCCATGGTGTGGCATCCATATCATATGACCCATACTAGCACATAAAATTACATTAATTTTCCCACGCAGGGGAGCAAACATTTCATTTTACAAAGGGGCAATTGCCCTGCAGAAGCGAAAAAATCCCGAGATTTTTCCAAGGTACAATTTGTACAATTATGTACATCTTCAATGTACATGAGGTTGCCACCTAGTTGAAATATGTGGGCAACATCTGGCTCCAACTTGGGGACGTGTGTTCGATCATCGGAGAGCATACGAGAACTCCAGACTCTGCAACCACAAATTCTCACCAATAACCAACATAAGTCCTCATGTAGAAACCAATAAATAATCAATAATGAAAAAATGAAATGACTACACAATGATCATACATATATGCATAAATAATTTCAAAGAATGAAATAATACAAAGCTGTTAAAAGAATGCAAGGAAAAGGGTTAGAGATACATTACAGAAAGTGTCATAAGTGTCCCTTAGGACACTAAGTATTTATCTTTTTGAAGAAAAACCTGATTTGTGGCTCGCTTGACCATTTCCTGTTTCTTGTGACTTTGATAGTGCCTCACATCTTTGAAAATTTGCCAAAAGCCCACACTATCAAAAAACTGCCCATGCCATATTTTGTTAACTTCCTTTATTCTGATTCCATCCTTTATATTTTCCGGGCAGCTAACAAAAATAACATGATCCTTTACACTATGTACACTATCCACATTCTGAAAAAGCACCGATTCATTCTGGCATGCCTCGACTGTCTTTTCTTCTAAAACATTCTGAAAATGATCTGACACTTTACTGACTTGAGGAGAACTTACTAAAGCCTTGGGTGGCTTATCCTTTTGGGCTAGAACCTTTACATTCTCTGCTACAGGAACTGATACCTTTACATTATTGATCCAACTCTCTAAATCTATATTCAAATTATTACTTGAAAATACACTTTGTTTAGGGGTAAGTTCATGGTCACATGTTTCTTCTACTTTGTCCATATTTTTAGTCATGCAAACCATGTCTTTACCATCTTCCACTGAATCTAATAAATCTTCATTATTGTCAAACACACATTCATGACCAACCATATTAACATGTTCCATTTTTTCTCTATCTGCTAACTTTTTCTTTATAATCTGAAAGAAAATGGGACAAGTCCCTTCCTCATGTGAATTATCACAAGCCCTACAGTAAGGGATTACTGGATCATCAAACCAATTATTTGCTTCCATAGGCTCTGGGGGTCTTTCTTGTTCTTGATAAGGGGGTCCTTTAGGGAGACCCTTTTTCCATCTATCATTTGGCTTATGATTATTACCTTTATCTTTTTCCATGGCAACTATCGTATTATGCATAGCTGATAATTGATTAATATAGACTTCTTCCATTTGCTTAATCAATCGGGCGAGCTCTTTGATAGAGTCACCTTGGGGCTCTTCGTTTTGAACTTTCTTAACCTCCTTTGAAAACCCAAGAACATTTGATTTCCACGAATCTTGCATATTCTTATATATTTTAATAGCTTTGTCTTGTGCCTCCCTAACATTTGTAGGCTCTTTATCCCTTAGCTGGTATCTCATTTCCCCTTCAAACGCTTCAACGTAGAAAATTAAGATGGTCTTTTCAGGAGGATTAATATCTTGAGGGAGACTCTTAACCAATTCATTAAATCTTTTGTTAAATCCTTCCACTGTTTCATTATCTTCCTTATGGCTAGAGTGCAAGGCAGTTAACAAGGAATGGTGGTCCCTCTTATCTCCCCATTTATCATTAAAAGCTTTAATGATTCCCTTAAGGTCTTTAAACGTGTTATCATCATGTTCCATAAACCAATCAATGGCCTCTTCCTCTAAGGACAAAATAAAGAGTTTCATCTTCACATCCTCATGGTTGTGTGCCATACACCATCTTGCAATACATAAATTGAAATTTCTGATGTGGGCGTTAGCACTTGTAACATTGTCTCCTTGAAAAGAAGGCAACTTATCTATAGATTTCTCTGGAACTTCATGAGGGTATCCAGCAATTTTTGAGAAATCACATGGTCTATAATAATTATTCATTGTTCAAATTGGTTTACTTAGATAAACAACAAAGACATATTAGAAATTGGTTTTTTCTCCAAGACTTGTAAAGATTCTACAGGGAGTAAGTTTGTTTAACTTCCTCTAAAACCTTTTTAGGATCTAAGAGGGAGCTAAGCAAACCAAAGGGCTCCAGGTAGAATACCTTACTATATATTTTGAAGTGGAGTCGCCACTTGGAGAACAAGTAAACTTCCAATACGGGTAAAAGAAAGAAAGAAAAAATTTAAGGTTATTTCAAAAATTTTATTAACACTTTAAAAACGAATTAAATTGAAGAATTAAAGAATTAAATTTAAAATTATTTAATTAATGTCAAGACCAAGGACAAAAGACTTGTCCCCGGCAACGGCGCCAAAGATGTTTCCGCCTAATTCACACTTTAAGGAACATGAAAGTCACAACCTGCTACGTGTGTCCTTAGGGGCAAGCGAGAGCTGGGGACCACTGTCACCACAGTCCACAACTCCTCCGTTTAGGCAAGATCCCAACAGAGCCAAGGGGGGAAGTCCCTACAGAAGACTAAGTTCCAGATTTATTAACTATTAGTTAAAGAGATCTTTTATTAAGATTGTGATGCCAAGACTTTATATTATCTAAAGAATGACAAGCATCATGCAAATGCAAAGATTTCATTTTAATGACAAGCAGACCTTGAGATAAATGAAGACTAGTGCCTATTAACAAATGGAATCTAAGGATGAATTACAACTTTACAAATTTACAAATGAAATTGAAATCTAAGTTAATTATCCCACAGTTTAGGTGTTATCCCAATCAAACCAGGTTACAACATGGACAAATGAATACTATGAACAACATAAACAATAATGAATGAGCAGTTAAGCAGTATAAACAATATCCGCAGTTGTATCAGATGTTATGAACATATTGAATAAATGGAACAATTATTAAGTTATTACCCAAAAAAATTGTAGAAACAAAGTGAATCAATTGTGTTACACAAGATCTATAGATTACTAAACAATGTGATTACTTAATCAAATGACTTAAAGAAGCCACCACAAGATTTTGCGAAACTGAAAAGAAATACTTGTAACTGAAAAATAAAAGGCTTGCAGTAAAAACCTTGAACAATAAGGTTTAAATAAATAACAGTGACCTGTATTTGTAGGACGTCTTGCAATGTCTCTTGTAAATTTTAATAAATTTTATTAGAGTTTTTCCTCTTGAAGTTTAGTTTTCGAACCGATGGTGTGACTACTCCAATCTAATACTTCTCAAGTCAAAGAAGGAATGCTGGTGCGCTCAACAAAGTGGGAGCAAAGCCCACCCGTAGCTCCCAGGTCAAACTCCAATGCCCCGGTGCTCAACAAGGGGGACGTAGAACGCCTAGAGACCCCCCACGGTCTTCTACCCCAAGTCGCCTCCGAGTCACTGTTTTTAATCAACAGGAAAAACAGCTAGATGGATGCCTATTAAACTAAGACTCCTCTATCCTTCGTCGTATCTCGTGAGTAGCCCGAAGGGTGATAACCGAGTAGAGGAACAAGGGGCAGTGAAGTTGTTGTTGGTTAATTTTAGGGGTAAATTTTAATCTTGGTGATTAGCATGCAAGGTTAATTTTATATTATCAACAAGATCAACCAAACGGTATTCCTTATAGGAGGTGCTGGTACTTGATCTTGGACTGAAAAATGAAATGTGAAAGACTGTAGCAGAAAAAAGAAGTTGTTCTAATTAAACTAAAGCCCCCACTTCTCCTGCTTTTCATACTCAACTTGAAGTCCCTAAAGGGAGATGACAAGTGGATAGATGATACACTAGATAGGTGGGTTGTATGATTACCCCTTTAACAGAAAATAAAACTTGAAAGGAAAATACAACTAGCTAAAATAGTATCATAACCACACAACAATCTCTGTGACAGAGATGGTGGTCTATCACAGAGATAGTGGGTAAACAGAAAATAAAACTAGTTATCATATCATCACTTCAATCCCTTAAGGGAAGGTGGGTGAACAGAAAATAAACTTGCATAAATCTAAACAACTAGTTTCTAAGTTATCTCTACACTACTCATATACAGATTTACAGCAGAGAATACCCCAAAGAGAACTTCTCTTTTGGGGTTTACAATCCTTTAGAAGAGAAGAGAAGAAGTGGTTTTTTGGGTCCCTTTTGGACCAAAACTTTTTCTGGGTTTTTTCTAGGCAATTTTGGGCGGCATAACCCCCTCTTCTGTGCATAAACCTGCAAAAAAAAACAACTTTACTTGCTGGAAATTACTGCAGAAAACTGAATCAGAAAGTTAGCACAAATTATTGTAAAACCCAGAATTTTTTTAAAAAAAACTAAACTTAAAAATTTGGAAAAAACTGAAATTTTAGTGGTTAAAATAGAACGTTTTTGGGCTGAAAATGATATATAAACAGCATATTTAAAGCTTTATACTAATATATAATGGATGAAAGCCCTAAAACAAGGGTTATATTCACTATATAGTGAATAAAACCCAGTTTTAGGAAGGAAAAAGAAAAATGGCCGAAATGAAATTTTGAAAAAAGAAACCCTTGGAGAGATGTCCTTGGCTTGGAAAACCTGTAAATAAACTTCTGAGAGAGCTGCAAAATGTAAGCAAAGAGCTGAGTACCCAATAAATCTACCAAAATACTTTGATAAATCTTATTAAAAACTCACAAATGGAAGCAGAAATACTTCTACTTACAAATCCCTCCACAAAATACTTTGTGGAGAGCTATCTAAGCTAATACAAATGCAAATCAAATAAGTACATATGCAAGTTACCTCACCAAAAGATGCATAAAATGTAGAATGACGGCACAATATCCCTCCAAAGCTTTCTTCTATTATAGCCCAACTAGGGCAAGATTCAATACAACAATAGCAAGAGGCTTGGGCCAAATGTTTGAGAGAATATGAGAAGAGAATAGGGAAAGATTTCAGCAGCATAACAATAGCATAAGAGAAGTTCTGAAATGAGGGAGTGAGACCCTCATTATATAGTTGAGGAGCAACCCCAACCCCTTGAAAATCAATGGCCAAGATTAGATCTAGATCTAAATTAGATCTCCACCACTAGATCTAGGTTTGTTGACTTTGCAAGCCATCCACCAATCATAAACAAGGGTGCCTTTTTAAATCAATGGTCAAAAAGATAGATCCATGTCACATTAAAGCTTAACCCTTAGATCTAGGGTTTCCATGACTCAAGTGGGGCCCCCTTTTAACTCAAATTTTAATTTTATCATTTCAATTTTTTATTGTTTTTATTTTTTATCTTTTACTTTTTATATTTTATTTAATCTTTTATTTTTATCTTTTATTTTTTAAAATTTCTATCTTTTTATTCTTTTACTCTTTATCTTTTATTCTTTTATTTTTTTTATCTTTTATTTTAAATCTATTTTTATCTTTTTATTTTTTATTTTAATCTTTTTATTTTTTAATCTTTTAATCTTTTTATTTTTTATTTTTATCTTTTTATTCTTTTATTCTTTTATTTTTTATTTTATCTTTTATTTTAAATCTTCTAATCTTATATTTTTTATTTTTATTTTTTAATCTTTTATTTTCTATTTAATATTTTAATTTTTGATTTTTGATTTTTAATTTTTTAACTTTTATTTTAAATCTTTTTTATTTTATTTTTTATTTAGGGATTCCTTTAACTCAAATTTTAATTTTTTATTTTTTTTTAATTTTTAATTCTAATCTTATATTTTTTCTTTTTATCTTTTTATTTTTTAATCTTTTATTTTCTATTTAATATTTTATTTTTTAATTTTTTAATTTTTGATCTTTAATTTTTTAACTTTTATTTTAAATCTTTTTTATTTTATTTTTTATTTAGGGATTCATTTGACTCAAATTTTGATTTTTTATTCTTTTTTTAATTTTTAATTTTTTACTTTAAATATTATATTTTTTTATCTTTTATTAAGACAAGAGGGGCACCCCACTTGGAAAATCTTCAAAAAAATTATTTTGACCATGGGAGGGTTTATTTAAATAAAAATTAACTATGATTAGTCACCTCCCAAACTTAATTACCATGGCCTTATTTGATTTTTTCCTTCAAAATCAAATAATTTAATTTTTAACTTAGGGAAATTAATTAATTCCCTAGGAAAAATAGACCCTGCTTAGCCGAAAATGGTCTATCTCCTCAACCCTTTATCAGAATGACATGGGACTCGAAGCAGTGGCTTAGGGGGTTTCATAGCAATTTACCTTGCATTCATAGCCCCTATTACAAAGTGCCAGTGCTTGAGAAATTACATTATTACATCAAAACTTAGTTAATTAACCACCAAGGGGTGAAATTAATTAACTAGAAAAAATAAATAAAAATACAACAACATAACGAAACTCCGCAAGACTCTATACAAATGTCTAGCATGGTCATGAACAACATTTTGAACTCTTAGCCACCTCATGGACTTGACTGTTAGAACGCCCGTCACCACTTTGAAGGATTTTGAGTGAAAAACCTAACCAATTAAAATCGTTTAAACAACAAGATTAATTGGAAAGGGAAAAAACACTCGATGAGGGGACTTCCCTAACAACCAGTTCCATGGTGTGGCATCCATATCATATGACCCATACTAGCACATAAAATTACATTAATTTTCCCACGCAGGGGAGCGGACATTTCGTTTTACAAAGGGGCAATTGCCCTGCAGAAGCGAAAAAATCCTCAGATTTTTCCAAGGTACAATTTGTACAATTATGTACATGTTCAATGTACATGAGGTTGCCACCTAGTTGAAATAGGTGGGAAACACCACCTAAAGGGATCAAGGTTGAACTAGATTCTAGGGTGAATGAACGAATGAAAATCCAAGGTACTCTCATGGGATTAGAAGGGATTTCAATATTTGTGAATTTCAAAGTATCTTCTAAGAATGTGTGTAAGAGATCAAGTGCAATTTGAGGGATATTTTATGTTAGATTGCCATTTTTTGCATTGCAAGATTAGATTTATTAAATTTACAGAAGCAAGAATCATACGATATCCAAATTATTTAGAAAACAATGCAATTGAAAATAGATCATCAAGATTTAGTTGTTCTGACATTGAATATTTCCCTGATTGTTGTAGCAATATAGTTATTCAGTTCTTAATCAGTTGGTGCAATCCATTTTGAGAGATATCTACCAAATTAGATGCAATATTGAGAGAAATTCCATTGCAATAGACAACAAAAATCACAATCAAACTCTTGTTGTTCTTACCTTTCACTGATGAGCATCAATAATAAAGTTTCACTACAAAGCTACTGTAACGTATCCCACGCTACACAACCATGTGGACAACCATTGATGGATAAAAACACTCACCGAGCTTTGAACGGGCTCCAAAATTATTTTAACAATTAATTCAAAACAATTTAATGATTCACAATGAGCCATACGAGACTCAAACTGTGGAAGCGTAATGAATTAAGAGCATAAAAAAATCCCAATATAGTACTCAATAGGCCATGAACATCACCCAACTAACGAAAAACATGGAAGTGTAGATTTAAAATAGTTAGCAGGATTAATCGAGCCTTAAAAATAGATTAAAATCCATTAATCAATCAATTAATAATGTTAAGAAAACCTCCAATGGTTTAATTCATCCAACAGATAACAAAACACCATTCTTGACTTTACCATGTCGATCTCGATATCGACAGTTAAGAGTCAATATAGTCAGGAAGCCCAAAACACAACACATGTCGACCCCAACTTTTCTCTACTCAATGGAAGTCAGAGGTCGACACCACCACAAACCCCGTGGCATGCAACACTGTCAACCCTAGCTTTACCATGTCGATCGACGATTGGGAGTTGACACAAGCAACAAGAAAATACAAATGCCCCTCTCGACTTTCAATTCTAGATGTTGGCACATCGGAAGTTGGGATTCGAGATGAACATATAACACAGCGACAATTGAACCTCTCGATCATAATGTCATCACGTCAGAATTTAGGAGTCGGCATGTACATAGAATAGAGTGACAATTTAACTTGTCGATCATGATGCCGACACGTCGAAATCAGTACAACAACACAACTAAAATGACACAAGGCATAATGATTGGTCGATTTCGACGTACCGACATCGATGCGTCGAAATCAAAACATCAGCACACATGAACAACATCACAACCACTGTATTGAATTTCAATTTTATACATTGACATGTCGGGAATCAAAAGTCAATACCAACGCATCGGCATGATAATCGATGGCAGGGTAATCAATGATCTCGATTACATTGATTCCACATAGAAAGACTCATTCGTTTTACCAAACAAATAAGGAAGGAAACATGTAGGTAAACAAAGGATCTCCACCATGGCTTAGCACTGCAACCCTACCCACGGAATATGCATTCGCTTCGATGGGCCACAAAAACATAATAAAATCGATAAGGACAAATAATGTGACTTGCCACAAACTAAACAACCACAAATACAGGCTACCAGATTCGGACAAGCCATAAATTTATTCATAGGAATGATAATTAACATAGGAATACACCCAAGGCTTAACAGTCTTAAGTCACAAATGCCATTGAATCTAGAAACGGAGTTAAAATTCATGCATCCATACTATTTGGGAAAAATATCCGCAACCCAAGGAATGTAAACTTCATTTCCATTGTAGGGATAACCATTATCTCCATTTGACAAGGCTAGAAATCCATAGTATGCTACAACCATCAAATTCATTTAATCATTATCACAACATCATTAGTAACCACAAAAGAACATTGCATTAGCTCCCAAATAGAGCATACTTAGCAATTATCACATCAACCTCAAGGACAAAGATTTACCAGCCAACAACATGAACAACATAGTAACTCACACACATAGTATCCATTTAACCATAACAAGATATTTCTTTGCTACAACTTATTGACAAGACACAACACATACTCTGACTAGTCATTCCTTCTCATTCAGAATTTCACAACACCATAGATAGGTTTTATTAGCCACTAACATCACAACTTATATGTGATTCATCCAGTTACAAGCACTCAGCACCATTAGATCAATTTCCAAACATGAAATTCATAATCAAATCAATATTGACACAAAACTCTAAACACTTATCTCCAAATCCATATAATAGGTAACTAGATTCGTGGTCTCCACGCTCCACCCAGTCATAGGTCTCTACTTAGCATGTATTATTTTAGCACTTAGATACCACCCCCAAGCTGGGACTTATGAAACCACGAGACTCTTTCCCTCCACTCGAGTTTCATTACAACACGAGAACTAACACTCAACCTTCCTCACACTCAAGGAATTAACACAGGTGCACATGATAACAAAAAATCGTAGGCTTTAGCCAATTCCATGTCAAACAATACACTCCCCACTCTGGCTTATTTCCAACAACACCAAATTGAAACTCGCCGTTGTTATCCAATGCCCAGGAAATCCACCAAAACGGTTCATGCACAATTCATCATCTTGTTGACCACAACCCAACATTTAGCCATAGGCTTGAAAAAACGCTACAAGAAACAAACTTCATCCCCTACATCCCAAGTCGGTTCAAAGGCATCGAATCACCTCACCTTAGTTAGATCGCTCCTCCATGGCCTCCACTGGCCCTCTTGTCCCTCATGCACTCTCAGTCTTCATTCCCGCTTGGCTCAATGCGACCCTCCTGGCTCAGATCAACCTCTTCTATCATTGGATGATCAATATGCTGCAAAATCATGGTCTCTCTATCCCTCCTACATCATGCTATGAACCACATTTTGCAGAATCGAATGTCTTATCATTGTGAGGGTCCTTCCCCATAGTATAATAAATGTGTTGTTATAGAGGACGTATGGAAGCTGACAAAACCATCCTTTGGTGCAGCCATCCCCATGATTACATAACTACATGGATCTATTCTTCCACCAACCTCACCCACCCTCATTCAATGATTGATTCATAGTTAAGAAGGTAGATAATTGGCTATTTCAGGAACCTGGAAAGAACTAGGTGAGTTACAAGGTTGAAACTTGGTAGCATGGATCTAATCTCCCATAGACCCCCTTACCACTCACTGGTGAATTCACTTGTCCCTTTCTCTTCAACAATATTCCACCATCGAAGCCAATTATACATATCTTTTTATATTAATGAGAACAAAATTACATTTGCTCTACCATGCAGGCATTCACAATACAACACTTACATTATATACATGATAACAACAGGGGTCTCAACCAAGGGTGTTATACATTCTTGTTCCCCTTAATTTCAACTTCGGCCTTGGAGTTCCATTTTTCAAAACACATGAGAAAAAATTTCAAACTTAATTACAAATGTACACTTTTCAAAATTAGATGGGGGTTTTACTCCCACATCCCCTCCCTTGTTTTCCTATATCATTGATTCAGGGCTACATAGGGTCCATTGGACGTTTACCATCCTCTAGTCCTAATCCCGATGATCTTAGTTGCCATGCCCAATACACAAGATGCATGATCAATGTTTTTCTTGGTTTTTTATCCAAGATTGCATACAAGTGATGTGCACTTCCACCTACATCTCCCACTATACTGACTTCTTGCACATTGTCTAAACCAACCTCTTGATTCTTTCTTTTCTTCGGTCATTCTTTGGCATAGCATTCTCCTCCACAATTCCAACATTTTATTTGGGATGGAGGTCTTTGACCAACTAACTCTTATCTTTTTACTTCACTTTTCAGGACTAGCTTCTTGGAGGAATTAAACTGATCCACCTTATCCTCATAAGTATTAGCCCCCTTTTCTCTCACCTCCTGCTTTTGTTTCAACTTACCACTCCAAGCCTTATGTCTATCATGCTTGCCTTTGCTTTATTCATACAGGCATTTAGCCTTCCAAACACATTCCTTTAATGTATGGGGCTCATCATATGAGATCTTGTCTTTATAAACCGTTGGCATCCCACTGAGAAAACAATGTACTTTAAGCTTCTCATCACGAATGAAGTCAACGTAATTAAGTAGCTCTGAGAAGCATTTCTAATACACTTCCACAGATTTATTACCCAAGTTGAGTTCAAAGAACTCTTGCATTTCCTTGTCGTAGTACTACTGAGAAAAGTACTCACATTTGAATAACCTCTGAAATTTTCCCCACGAGATTTGTCTTTCATCCAACCCCTCTACTTGCTTCAGCTACTTCCACCATTGATAAGCTCTCCCTTGAATATTGAATATGGCAATGCGGGCTTCCTCATTTTCAGAGTAATCATGCAGGGGTAGGTACGTCTTCATATCCAATAACCACATATCTTCACTCTCCCCTAACTTCCCTCAATCAAAGGCATGAGGTTTAATATTTCAAAGATGACCCTCTAAGGAATTCCCATTTCTTTTTATTTTATGGTGCCTTGGAAGATATCGTTCATACTAGGTTTTAGGTTCCTCATTCCCATGATGACTACTAACTAAATAGTGCCAAGAATGCGCCATTCTTTTACTTGCATCTATATCCTTGGATGGATAGTACCTATCAAAAATATCTATATCCATGGGTTCTTCAACTTCCCTTATTAACACATAAGGTACTTAATGCACCTGACCTTGTAACTTCATCAGGATCTGTCTTACATGTTGATTGTTTTGACTTTGTTGCTCCATATACTACAGCAGATTTTCGTTACCCATCTGAACGTCCTTTAAAGTCCAATATACTTCCACAGACCCCATCTCAAACCGATGACCATTGGATTCTGTCCTTTGGTCACCTAATCTCACTTCCTCTGCCATTCTTTTGATATCACTGCCCCCTTAACTTGGAATCTAGAATATAATTAGTAGCGATTCAGCCCATAGCTTTCAATCTTCAACACTAACAACAATTGCATCAGATGCATTTCAAGTAATCACATCTGACAAATTCAAGCATCAACCAATACCCATTATACCAAATCAACAATTCTTCAGGTAACAGAAATTAACAATTTTATAATTCAGTTCACAAAACACAGTGAACAAGGATCCAAACATTCACATTCAATACTTCAATTTTCATAATTTTATCATGGTTATAGGAGTATTAGCAATTCATACCTCAATTTAGACGTCATAATGAACAAGAATTTAAACCTCCAAACCAAAACGTATGAATGCAACACTAAAAAAAAATTCACCAAACATAATTCAAGATCTTCATTGCTCTTCAATGCACTCCTAGCTCATTAAAATTGCATACCCTAAACCAAAACATTACTCAAAGGCTAAGGTTTGAAACCTTCTCTCTGATACCACACTATAATGTATCCCATGCTACATTGCCACACAGACAACCATCAGTGGCTAAAAACACACACAAAGCTCTAAATGGGATCTAAAATTCTTTTAGCAATTAATTCAAAACAATCCAATGATTCGGAACAAGCCATAAACGACTCAAAAATGCAGAAGCGTAATGAACTAAGAGCATAACAAAAAATCCCTTTACATTACTCAATTGGTCGTTAGCATCACCCAACTCACGAAAAATGTGGAAGCCTATTTAAAAAAGTTAACAGGTCTAATCAAGCCCTAAACATGGATTAAAATCCATTATTTAATCAATATATAACATTCAACAAACCTCTTATGGTTTAATCCTCCCTACGAAGAACAAATGCCAATCCTAACTTTACCATGTTGATCTCGATATTAGCAATCGAGATTCAGTATAGCTAGGTAGCCCTAAAAAATAACACACATTGAACCTGACATTACTCTATCGATTAGCAGTCAACGATCAACACCCTTGCAACCCTGTGGCATTTCGGGAGTTGGCAGTCGGCAGTCGGCACAGGAAACAAGAAAATACAAATGCCTCTCATGATTTCGGATTCCCAACGTCGACACGTTGAAATTCAAGAGTTGACATGAACATAGAACACAATGACAATTGAACTCATCGATCCTGACGTTGGCATGTCAGAATCAGTACAACATTACAACCAAAACCACACAAGGCATAATGATTGGCCGATTCTAACGTCATAAAGTCAGAATCGGAACATCAACATACACGAATAGCATAACGACCACCACACTGAATTTTGATTCCCGAAGTTGGCATGTCAGGAATAAATAGTTGGTGCCAATGCATCAGCACAGTAATCAATGATAGGGTAATCAATGGTCTTGATTGTGTTGATTCCATAGATAAAGACTCGGTCATTTTACCAAACGACTAAGGAAGGAAACAAGTAGGTAAATAGAGGATATCCATCATGGATTGGCACTACAACCCCACCCACATAATACGCATTTGGTTGCTTCTATAGGACACATAAAACACAATAAAAATGATAGGGAAAAATAAGGTGACTCACCACATACTAAACAACCACAAATAACAGCTACCATACATCAAACTAGCTTTGGACAAGCCATAAATTTATTCATAGGACTGATAATTAACACAAGAACACACTCAAGTCTTCACGATCTTAAGTCAAAAACACCATGGGGGCTAGAAATAGAGTTATTCATGCATCAACATTATTTAGGAAAAATATCCACAACCCAAGGAATGCAAACTTCATTTCCATTGCAGCGATAACCATTATTTCCTTTTGACAAGGTTGGAAAGTCATGGCATGCTACAACCATCCAATACATTTAGTCATGTTCACAACATCATTAGCAGTCACAAAAGAACATTGTCATAGCTCATAAACATAGCATACTTAGCAATTATCACATTAACCTCAAGGACAGAGATTTACTAGAAAACAACATGAACAACTTAGTAACTCACACACAAAGTATCTATTTAACCATAAGAAGGTATTTCTTTGCTACAATGTTGACAACACACAACACATATTCTGACCATTCATTCCTTCTCATTCAGAATTTAACAACATTGTAGACATGTTGTATTAGCCAAACATCACAACTTATCAGTGATTCATCCATTTACAGAAATTCAACACCATTAGATCAATTTTCAAGCATGAAATTCATAATCAAAACATTGTTGACACATAACTCTAAACATTTATCTGCAAAACCGTATAACAGGTAATTGGCTTCATGGCTTCCACTTTCCACCCAGCCATATGTCTCTACTCAACCTATATTATTTCAACACTTAGAGACCACCCCCAAGCTGGGACTTGTGAATTCACCAAGAGAGTCTTTCCCTCCACCTGATTTTCATTCCAACACAAGAAATAATACTCGAGCTTCCTCACACTTAAGGATTTAACACAAGTGCACACGCAAACAAGAAATCACAGGATTTAGCTAATTACATGCCAAACAACACACTCCCCACTCTTCTTCTTTCCAACAACACCACAATGAAACTCATCACTACTATCCAATGCCCAAGAAATCCATCAGATTGCATCTTACAAAATTCACCATCTCAATGACCACAACCCAGCAGTCAACCACAAGCTTGGAAAAATGCTATAGGGAATAAACTATAGCCCCTACAACACAAGGCAATTCATAGGTATCAAATCACCTCAACTCATTCATATCTCTCATCCATGGCCTCCATTGGCCTTCTTCTCCCTCATGCATGCTCAATCTTCATGCCCACTAGGCACATCACAACCCTCCTAGCTCAATTCAACCTCTTCTGTAGTCGGATGATCAGCAAGATATGGAATCATGGTTTCTCTATCCCCTCCTACATCATGCTTTCAACCACAAGCTGCATAATAGAATGCCTTCTCCCCATGAGGATCCTTTCCCGTATAAAAAACATGTTGGTAGAGAGGACGTATGGCATATGACAACACCATCCTTTGGTGCAGTTATCCCCATGCTTCCATAACTGCATGGATCTATTCTTCCACCAACCTCACCCACCCGCATTCAATGATTGGTTCATAGTTAAGAAGGTAGATAATTGGTACTTTAGGCACATGGCAAGATTTAGGTGAGTTACAAGGTTGACACTTGGTAACATGGATCTAGTCTCCCATAGACCCCCTTACCTCTCATTTGTGAATCCACTTGTCCCTTCTTTTCAACAATTTTCCACCACCGAAGCCAGTTATATATATATATATATATGAGAACAAAATTACATTTTCTCTTCCATACAAGAATTTGCAATACAACACTTACATTATTTACATGATAACATTGGGGGTCTCGACCAGGGGCGTTACAGTTACCTTGTAAGTCAATGAAACATTCCAAACCTAATTATTTATTTCATGTTTTGACTTAATTGATTTATCTTCTTTTACAATTTTAGACAGAGGCGTCGTTTGAAAATCCAGAAAATCCAACATTCTAACTGTAGGTTCATTTTGATCATTTTCTTCTACTTGTTCAAAGAGGTTGTGAGGATAGGGTACTCCTAAATCATAATCTAATAAATCCAAGAAACCTAATGTATCCACAGATTCTGAAACTTACTCATAGGATTTTTCATTTAATTCATTCACTAATACAGTCAAAACTTCTTCATTTGAATATATAGCAGGGAAAGAACGATTACTTTGTTCGTCAAATTTTTTTAGAAGATTGTTTCTCATATTGCTATCCTCCAAATTATTTTGTCCATTAAAATTTGATGTTTCTTGGTCCATAGGTCCTATTATAGGATGACTATGAAAACTACACTCTTTTACATCATCAATAAAAAAAATCACATTTTTCAAGCAAAAGTAGAAGTTGTAAACACCAGTCAATTAATTTTTTCCTATTGGGTTTGTCATCTTTATGGAACCTGTGATAAATTTGAGCCTTTCTTGAATGAAATCTTCATCTAAGTCATCTTTCTTCCTTTGGATCCCTTCAATCTCTTCACATAACTTCTCATAGTTATACTACTCATGTGCAGTGATAAAACATTCCATGAACTACTTTCAACTCTCAATAGACATGGGTTGTAGCATTTTATACCAAAACCTAATTCGTACTTTGAAAGTGGGGGTAAACAACCTGCATATTTCATCTTTTTTTTAAAATTAATATTTCAACGTGTAACATCAAAATGAATGATATGCCTAAATGTAGAGGTTTTTCCTTCACCATCAAATTTAGGTTATGATAAGAGATCGAGTGTCTTCATAGAAATGATTTCGGATGGTCTCAAACAACTAAAATCATGTTCTAATGCAAGGATATGGGGAGAACCTATTAACAGTTAATTCAATATATAAAAGATGACTTCACATAGATCGACTTGTCATCCGACCTCCTTCTAGGGCAAAATCTACTGACTGTTGAAATGAATCAAGGTCAACAATAGGGGTTCTCCTCGGTAAGAAGCCCCCAATTAGACCTCAAACTATTTGGAGTAGGGAACCCTTCCATATTTTGGCTTAGAAACGATTTCTTATTACGTGCCATTGATTGTGGTCTGGTCCACCATTTAGGGTTTTATAATTAAGGGATGAACTGCAAGCTAATGTAACCTAATTGCAGTTCCTAACTAAACTAACATATCCCAATTGGGAGCGAGAGTAAGTGTGAGCAGTGAAATAACAATTGGGCATTGACATACAAGGTTCAAATAGTTGTTTTAAGAAGCAGATAAACAATCAACATATTGAAAGCATGAATATTAGAACAATCCTACTATATTTATCATCCTGATTTCACTACCCATAAAAAGCAACAGAACATAAATGGCGTATGAAATAAGAAACAGAGAACTACAGGAATAGTCCATTTAGAAATCTGAAACAATCTTACTCCATATTTGCATGAGAAAAAGAATGAAGAAATTCAAGACATTTATCCACATAACAAAAGTATTCATGTGCAAAAGCTAAGACAGGGCTTCTCCTCATTCATAGTTCAACAATAATAGATGGAAATGTTTGAGAGCAAAAGACCCTTTCTCATCAAATGACGTTACAGTATATTAGTCAAGGATAGGTGACCCTTATCGTTCCATACTCTTGAGACTTTTGGAATTCCTTCAATAAATTTATTACAACAATTGATTCAATTTAGGCTTGAGTGGTCTTTTGTATTCCACCAATTTGTCTTTTAGTGATTTTGTCGTCATGTGGCAATGTAAACTTTATTGATTTCTTACTGTGAATATTTATTCCATAGATACAAAAGATAAGCTTTCAATACATGAAATTTGATATGGTGAACTAGCCATTTAAGGCTGACATCTTTGCTCCTTGGTTTACATTTTCCTCGATCATTCTTCGATCTTCTCGAATTTGATGTAGTGCTTCATGTCGTAATGCTTCCTTCGACTCCATCCATGAAGTTCGATCTCTTTTTGTCGATCTTGATATAGCATGATTTCATCAAATATGAAGTGTCATCGTCAATGATAACAACATGTGTTTTCTCTCACGTGACCTACAGTTGTTTCTTGCCGATGATTAATAATGTTTCTCTTTGTTTCATTTTATTCATGACATGGTTGATGTCTTGTATGCACTTATAATGGTCATCCTAACATTAAAAGATCTTCTATTGTCATGCCTTCCGAGATGTCTTTTGGATACACCATTTTGTGTTATTCTTCCTCAGTGGTCATCACAAGTGCATGTGCATGTATATGTCCATATAAGTTGGAATTGTGCCTGTCTAATAAGAATCTACAATATCTAAGGTCTTCACTCAAATCGACCCTTCTAGTTGTTGAAGATGTAGTTACTATTTTTCCTTTGAATTTTCATGGGCTAATTAACCGAAGATAATCATAACCATATATGTGTAGATCTCATCAATACATTTACAATAGTATAAGGCATGCTCTTGATGGATGGTCAGGTCAAAATTTATGGTCAATTTGGGAAAGTAGCAATTTGTCCTGTTGTCATCACTGCACATCCTTGATGCTTTCCTTTTCTTCATGATTTGAGACAAGGATAATTTTAGGGGCGAAATTTAGCCCATGGGGTATTTTCTCATGTTTTTTTCCAAAAAAAGATTCGTCGCATTTGTTGAAGCCCTGTTTCGTCCAATTTGATGGGGTAAAAAATTTTCACTCTAAAAATCACCAAATTATTATATAAACGATATAAAATCTTTAGAAATTGAAATATTTTCAGAAAAAAATATCATCAAATATTTTATAATTGACATTTTAAGAATTGGTAAGATTTGCCTACATTTATACACATTTAAATAAGTATAGTTCCTTAAAATTATCCCTGAAATTTTGAAATCAATTTTGCCAAAAACATCTTGAAACATCCTTGCAATTTTCGCCATAAAATCCTTGTGCTTTACCCTCTAGACTTGAACATCCATGTAAATAAACATAATCCATTATTAGTCTTATTTATTTGAATCCAAAACCTAAATAAAATATTTATTTGATAATTAAATAAATATTAATTAAAAATAAAATAAAATCTAAAAAATAAACATTAATTGAATGAAAATAAGAAAAATTATTTTAAACTAACACAACAATTAAACAAATATTAAATATAAATATTAAGTCTACCTTCTAAGCTAACTTACATCCCTTTAAAAGGCATGGACCCCGCTAAGCTTTTATTAATCTAAGATTTACTCCTGATGCCCTCCTAGTATACACATGAAATGCTTAAAAGTAGGTGGGGACATGAGTGCCATGTTGGAATCTTTGTCCCGCCTCTTTTCAACGGTGAACAATATTCATTATGCAGTAGAGTAATAAATGTTGCGGCAGCAGTACTATGGGTCGTTGGATCTCAAACAGGTTGAGATCCAATGACCCATAGTACTGTCGCCACAGCATTTATTACTTTGCTACATGTAAAACATTTTTTTCCCTTTTCAACCTTTGTGGCGCGAATCTCACAACTTGACCGCTAGTTGCGGCGTGGATCTCAGTTTTCTCTTACCAATTACAAGTATATTTAGGAGTAGTCTATTTGTTAGGCATTTTAGAGTGTTTGGACGTTTTGGAGTAGTCAATAAAAACTTTCATTAACTGCTTCCAACTCTGAATAGGTTTGGGTGGTGTTGTTTTATAAAAAAATTAATTCGGCCTTTAAATTAAAGTGAGGGTGAACAAGTTGTATATTTCAGCATTTTGAAAAAATTTAATATTTCAACCTGTAACATTAAAATAAATGATATGCCTATTAAAATAAATGATAGGCCTAAATGTAAAGGTTTTTCTTTTATCATAAAACTTATATTTTGATAAGACATAAATTTTCTTTTGGAAATACTTTTAGATGGTTTCAGTGAACTGAAAGCATGTTCCAATGCAAGGATACGGGAATAATTTATTAACAATTAATTCAATATATAAAATATGACTTCACATAGGTCAACTTGTCATCCGACCTCCTTCTAGCGCCATATCTATTGATGGGATGAAATGATCCAGGATCAACACTAGGGGTTCTCCTTGGTAAGAAGTCCCAATTAGACCTCAAATTGTTTGGAGTAGGGAACCCATCCATATTTTGGACCAGGAACCATTCCTTATTGGGTTTCACCAGTTGTGGCCCAGTCCACCATTTAGGGTTTTATAATTAAAGGATGAAATGCAAGCTAATCTAACATAAATGCAATTCCTAACTAAACTAACATATCCCAGTTCGGAGCAAGAGTAAAATGGTGAATAGTGAAATAACAATTGGACATCTACATTCAAAGTTTAAATAGTTATTTTAAGAAGCAGATAAACAATCAACATAATTAAGAATAAATATTAGAACAATCCTACTATTTATATATTCATCCTGATTTCACTACCCATAGAAAGCAAAACAATAGAAATGACGTATGAAAGAAGAAGCAGAGAATTGTAGGAAGATGTGATGAACCTCTTGCAATAAACAATGAGAATGCACGATATAACAGAAATATTGGAGCACAAAAGAGATTTTATTGATCGCATGCCACTTTGAGAGGGAAACCTCCTTTGAGCAAGCTCAATACAAAATAACTCCTGGATGCTTTCATTAGCCTCAACACATACTTATATACTAAGTCTAATCTAAACAACTATTACTCCCCATGAATGTGGGATAATGCAACATAATAATTGGACGACTTAACAACTATTACTTACTCCCCATGAATGTGGGATAATACAACATACTAATGGGATGACTTACAAAGCATATGCGTCCGACAAAATATACTAACAAAATAAATAGGAGGGTTGACACGGGTTCTTAACATCCCCTCCCTCTTAGAAAATCTTTGTCCTCAAAGCTTTAGATGTGGAAAATGTTTCTAAATCTGAAGGAGTGGTTCTGATGTAGCATCCTCTGGTTGCATGTCGTGCCACTGAATTAAGACCTATGTGATGGACCAAGAGCTAAGTTGACGAGTGCGTTGATTGAGGATGGCCTCTGGTTCCAAAATGATGCATCCTTCCTTATCCAGCTCTAGGAAAATAGTTTGTGCTTTGATGTTGGTGCCAATCACTTTCTTGAAACAAGAGACATGAAAGACTGGGTGAATGCGAGAAGAAGGAGGAAGTTCCAATTTATAAGCAACAGACCCAATGTTCTGAAGAACTTTATATGACCCATAGAAATTTGGAGCCAGCTTCTGATGCCCTTTGAGTTTCTGGGAGATTGCTTGTAAGGCTGCAGATTAAGAAAAAGCATATCACCAACTTGAAAGGCACGCTCAGAATGGTGTTGATCGGCCTGTTGTTTCATGTCATTTCTTGCCATGTGAATATTCTCCTGCAGAATGTGAAGAATCTGATCGCGGTTTCGAAGAACCATGTCAACTGCCTAAACCGGTGAACTGTTAGGGGTGTATGGAAGGAGAATTGGCAGTGTCTAATCATAAACGGCTTCATATGGAGTCATTTTAGATGCAGTATGGTAGGAAGTATTGTACCACCATTCAGCAAGAAGGAGCCACTTTTCCCATTGATATTGTTGTTCAGAGGTGAAGCAATGAAGAAAGGTTTCCAAACATTTGTTGGTGACTTTAGTCTGACCATCTGTTTGTGGGTGATATCCTGAACTCATATTCAGTTTGGTTTGAGTGAGGTGAAAGAGTTCGGTCCAAAAATGACTTTTGAAAGTTGCGACGCGGTTTGAGACAATGGAAAAAGGGATTCCACAAAGACAGAATATCTGGTCCATGAAAATTTGTGCAACTGAGGAGGCGGTATATAGATGGCTGAAAGCACAAAAATGACTATATTTGGAGAGTCAATCAACCACAACCAATATTACAGTCTTCCCTCTAGATTTAGGTATACCTTCAATGAAATCCATTGAAATATCTGTCCAAATCCTTGTAGGGATGGGCAAGGGCTCGAGCAAGCCAGGGAGGAGTGTAGTTTCACCCTTGTAGCACTAGCAGGTATCACATTTGGAAACCATCTGTTTAATTTCCTGTTTCATTCCCTTCCAAAAGAAGTTATGTCATGCCCTCTCATACGTTTTGAGGAACCCTGAGTTCATAGAAGACATGCTGGTGAAGATCTATGCTTTGGGGAAGCACCAAACGACCCTTGTATCTCATAGAAGACCCTTGGGGAGTACAATAGAAGGATTACTGGCCAGATGTTGGATGATTTTAGATAAGGAAGAGTCATTGCCATATCCTTGCTGAACATATTGTAACCAATTTGGAATAGGCATTGAAATAGCTGAAAGAGAAGCATGGTCATCAAATGTGCGGGAAAGAGCATCTACCACAATGATTGTCTTTACCCTTTTTGTAAGTGATCTCATATTCATAACCCATGATTTTGCTAACCCATTTCTATTGTGTTGGGGATGAAACCTGTTGTTCCTGGAAATATTTCAGACTCTGGTGATCAGTCTTGATGTAGAAATGATTCCCTAAGAGGTATGGATGCCACTTCTGTACGGCATGTAAAATATCCATCATTTCCTTCTCATATGTAAAGGCAGCTAAATTCTTACTAGACAAGGATTTGCTGGTGAATGCAATTGGATGTTAGTCTTGGAGGAGGATAGCACCAAGTCCATTGCTGCAAGAATCACTCTCAATAGTGAAGAGCTTGGAAAAATCAGGCATAGCTAGAACAGGTGTAGTACACATAGCTTGTTTTAGTTTCTCAAATGCACACTCAGCAACAGGTGTCCATGGAAAAGCATCATTTTTTAGTAGAGTTGTTAATGGAGCTGCAATCTTCCCATAATCCTTGACAAACTTGCAGTAGTAGCCAGTAATTCCCAAGAACCCACGAAGGCTCTTTAGGGTCTGAGGATGCGGCCAATTTTTCATGGGATCTATTGTGGGAGGATCGACATCAACCCCTTGTGATGAAACAAAATGCCCAAGATACTCTACTTCCTTCTACCGAAAAACACATTTAGACTATTTGGAACAGATATTATGATCACAAAAAAGTTGCAGTACAATATCCAGATGTTGGAGATGCTCAGCCCATGTTTTACTATAGATGAGGATATCCTTAAAGAAGACCAGAATGAAGTTTCACTAGTAGGGCCGGAATATTTTATCCATCAATGCCTGGAATGTGGAAGGAGCATTTGTGAGGCCAAATGGCATGACCAAAATTTCATAGTGGCCATCATGTGTGCGAAAAGCTGTTTTAGGGATATCATCCTCATGAACTCGAATTTGGTGATACCCAGAACGAAGATCCAACTTGGAGAAAAAATGAGCACCATGGAGCTCATCCACAATGGGAATTGGAAACTTATCCTTGATTGTGATGTAATTAAGTGATCAAAATTCGATGCAAAGGCGCCATGACCCATATTTTTTCTGGACAAGAAGAACCGGTGAAGAGAAGGAACTAGTGCTAGGGCGAATAAAACCTTGCTTCAATAAGTCATGAAAACGCATCTTAATATTTGTTTTGTGGTGAAATGGGTAGAGATAGGGCTTGATGTTGGGAGGGATGCTTCCTGGAAGGAGCAGAATACGATGGTCCTATGGTCTAGAAGGTGGAAATCCCATTGGCTTAGCAAATATACATGCATATCGATCCAAAATTTGTTGTAGATCCAATGGAGTAGTTGAGATTGTTGAAGGTTGCATCTGAATGAAATAGAGCTGAGTGATGACACCATGTGAACTCTTCTTAAGAATATTTTCCATGCGATGTGAACTAATGATGCTGGGAGACTTTGGTTGTAAGCCCCGCAATGTGTGTTTTTTACCATTGATTGAAAACCGCATCCAAAGTTCAGCAAAATCCCATAAAATGGTTCCAAGTGTGAGTAACCATTGAGCGCCCAAAACCACATCACATCCGCATAAGGGAAAGGGAAACATGTCAGAGTGCAAGTTATAATCCCCCATAGAGATGCGCACATTATGACACTTCCCTTTGCAATGTAAGATGCCCCCATTGGCAATCATGACTTCAAATATGGAGCAAGGATGGACAAAACAATCAGCCTATTTGGAGATCCTCGAGTCATTGAAGTTGTGAGTGCTACCAGAATCAATGAGTATTGTAAGAGGGATTTTTTTCAAGAAACCTCTTACCTACATGGTTTGTGGGGTAGTGACTCCGGCTAAGGCATGGAGAGATATCTCTGGCTGGTCTTCTGGAGTAGGCGAGTCAACAGGAAGTTGTTGAATGTCATCCTCAGCATCTATTGGATCCTGAGCATCATAAAAAATGTCAGGTGCAAGAGGAGAATCCACATCCAAGAGATAGATCCTTTGATCAGCACATCTATGTCCCCGAGTAAATTTCTCATCACAATTATAACAAATCCCTTTTTCTCAACGTTCCCGCATCTTCGCTTCAAAAAAATGCTTGATAGGAGTGGTTCTAGGAGCTGGCAGAATTTGGGTTCTTTGGGGAACCATAGTTCTAAATGGAACAAGAGGGGATTTGGAGCATTGTTGAGCCTTTATCTTGTCCTCTGCTAGCTTAGCCAACCCTAGGGCTTCCATCATTGTGTTGGGGCAGAACATTTTAACCTCATATCGTATTGCATCCTTCAGACCACTGATAAAATAGCTCAGGTAGAATGCATCAGGAGAACCTTCGGTGTGATTGGATAGTTTCTAAAATTCTGTCTGATACTCCCTCACAGTGATAGTTTGGTGAAGTTTGGTGAGTATTCCTGTGAAGTCATCAAAAGCACTAGGGCCAAATCATTGCAAAAGGAGTTGGCAAAAATCTGTCCAGTTTGGCTCTACATGAGCCTTGATGTACCAATGGAACCATTGAAGGGCTTTATGTTCCAAATGAAAGGATGAAAGTGGGACTTTATTGACATCAAAAGTGTAATGTAGACTGAAATATTGTTATGTCCTGTAAATTCATCCAGTCGGATCATCACCATTGAAGCGAGGAAAATCCACCTTCAGCCCGTGAAATTCACTAGAGGAAGAGAACCCAGTGTCTGCAGAAGACTCAAGCTATCGACAGTTGTTCATGGGTGAATGTTGAAGATGGAGTCCGAGAAATTTTTGATCTAGATCTTTGAGGTTGGACTTAATGGCGGAAATTTCTTCTTCCATTTGTTTATTTGCTCCGGCACGGGTGACAACCATAAGCAATTTTTTTTTTAAGTGTAGAAAAACAAAAACGAAAAGGGGTTTAGAAAAGGAAAATTTTGATTTGGGAAATACTTGGGGTGGGGTAATTGTGGTTTTACAAGGCTTTGGACACTTTCTTAGGGTCAGGAAGCAAGAAATGTGAATTTCAGAGGCAGGATGAAAGACCTGGAAAATTTGTCAAAGAGGGACAATGAAGCAGAAATGGAAAACGAACACTGAGGAAAAAATTGAAGGCGATTGGGTGAGACTCGAAAAAGTTATGACAAACCCTAAAAATAGACAAATGTGAAATCTCGGGCTTCAGAAGTGCAATTGGGGATAGGGTCCTCAAGGAAGGAATATGCAGAATGGGATTATGGGGTTTACAGTGAAGTTTCAAGGTAAATGGAGCTAAATCAAAGAAATGGAGGAAATGGTATGTGGTGGTTCTGGAAAGCTGTGCTAACTTGAAATGGAGGAAATGATCTGTGGCAGTTCTGGAAAACTGCACTTTATCAAAAGGAAATGGAGGAAATGATTTGTGACGGTTCTGGAAATATGTGCTTTATCAACTATAAATGGATATGGACCCCAACTATGTTCAGCTTCCTAAAGGTTCACGGGAGTCACTCGGCCACCAAGGTTGTCTGATGGCTTGCATATTGGGGCAATACTCCCCACTCCACGACGCGGGTAAAACTGCTAACCGCTTGGCCACAAACGACAGCTCTTTGGTTTTCATCACAGGTGGGAATCTAGTCAATCCGGTGGGGGGTCGTTGCCCTTTTTGCTTGGTAGGTCCTCTCAATAGCCAGCTACTTCAGGGTTCTTGTGGTACTCCTCACAACGAGTTTTAGGGTTATGCCCAAGTACTTCCCACAGTTAAGCGGATAGGGTTTATTCCCTGATCCAAATGAATAATACCGCTGCAAGAAGAAGAACGACTACAATGATCACAATGCCAGGAAGCACTGCAAAAGAAAAAAAATAGCGGAAATTGTACCCAACGAGCCCAAGAAAGTGCTATGATACCAGATGCGATGAACCTCTTGCAATAAACAGTGAGAATGCACAATATAACAAAAATATTGGAGCATGCACAAAAGAGATTTTATTGATTGCAGGCCACTTCAAGCGAGAAACCTCCTTTGAGCAAGCTCAATACAAAATAACTCTTGGATGCTTTCATTAGCCTCAACACATACTTATATACCAAGTTTAATCTAAACAACCATTACTCCCCATCAATGTGGGATAATGCAACATATTAACTAGATGACTTAACAACTATTACTTACATAACAGAAGGATTCATATGTAAAAGTTAATCCCATGCTTTGTCCTCATTCAGAGTTCAACAATAATTCATGGAAAAGTTCGAGAGCAAAAATCCCCTTTCTCATCAAATGACGTTACAATATATAGGCCAAGGATAGGTGACCCTTATCCTTCCATATTCTCTTGAGATTTATGGAATTCGTTCAATAAATTTATTACAACAAATTATTTAAGTTAGCATTGAGTGACCTTAGGGATTCCACGATTTGTCTTTTAGTGATTTTGTCATCATGTGGCAATGTAGACTTTATTGATTTCTTACTGCAAATATTTATTTCATAGATGAGGAAGATAAGCTTTCAATACATGAAATTTGATATGGTGAACTAGCCATTTGAGGCTTCCATTTTTGTTCCTTGATTTACATTTTCCTCGATCATTATTTGATCTTCTTGAATGTTGTGTAATGCTTCATGTCATAATGCTTCCTTCGACTCCATCCATGAAGTTTGTTGTGTTTTGTCGATCTTGATATAGCATGATTTCATCAAATGTGAAGTGTCTTCGTCGATGATAACATAATGTGTTTTCCCTCACTTGAGCTATGGTCGTTGCTTGTTGATGATGAAAATGTTTCTCTTCATTTTGGTTTATTCACAACATGGTTAATGTCTTGTCCACACTTATATTGGTCATTTGACATTCAAACATCTTCTATTTTTGTGTCATCTGAGATGTCATTTGGATATATCATTTCATGTTCTACAAGTACGCAATGGTCATCATGAGTGCATGGGCATGTATGCGACTACATAAGTTGGTATCATACTTGTCTCATAAGAATTTGTCCTACCTAAGGTCTTCGCTCAAATCAACCGTTCTAGTTGTCGATGATATAGTTACAATTTTGCCTTGGAATTTCTTGATCTATCTGGAAGGCGATAATTATGACCACCAATGCATCTAGATCTCATCAATACCTTAAAATGATATAAAGCACGCTCGGAATCGATGATCGAGTCAACAGTTATGGTCAAACTGGAAGAGTAACAATTTGTCGTGCTGTCATTGCACATCCTCAATGCTTTCCTTTGCTTCATGACTTTGAGATCATTTTTTTCAAAGACATCCTAGAGCATCCTTATGATTTGCACCATAAAATCATTGTGCTTTATCCTCTAGGCTTAAGTTTTGTGCAAGTACACATGAACCATTATTAATCTTATTTATCTTTTTCAAAGCCTAAAAATAAATCATAATTATAAAACTAATTAAATAAAACATAATTATAAAACTAATTAAAAAATCAAATAGAAGAAATAAACATTAATTTAAGACTATTAAAAATAAAATTTAACAAAATTTAAACATTAATTTAATCAAATAAAAATAGTAATAAAATAATAATAATTTAAAACTAACACAACAATATATTAAATATAAATCTTAAGTCTACCCTTCTAAGCTAACCCTTTGAAACGCGTGTACCCCACTAAGCTCCTATTAAACTAAGATTTACTCCTCATGCCCTCCTATTATCAATGTGTAGTTAACATTTAATATGTTTAAAGTAGGCGAGGACATGAGGGCGAGCAATACTCTGCATGCAGCAGAGTGTTTAATGCTCGCCCCGTGTGCATCAATTTATTGCTTGCCCCATGCTATGACGCCTCCATTCCCATAGCCCATGCTGGACGATCTGACAGGGGCATGCTCCATCGCCCATCCATGCCCACCATATGCTCCATCGCCCATCCATGCCCACCGTATACAATAGTATTTCTCGCCCTCCATGCCCACCGTATACACGAGGCATAGACGTCCCGCGCCGTCCCAGTACAGTCCTCGACGGCAACCTGCACATACCGATGGAGCAAACCATAAATTCGGATCTGCATCAAACCCCGCGGTGGATTTTCTCTTCGCATTACTCTTTCGGTTTCAGTTTCAGGCTCTGCGAAGCGAGGACGGTGCAGAAGAAGAACTCCACACCAGAGAGCGAACTCCACACCAGAGAGCGGGACAGCCTCCTGCAGCGCATACGAAGCATCCATCGGGTCAGTTCTCATTTCAGCCTAGCTTACAGATCAGTATGATTGCTTTCTTTCTTTTATCTCCTTCCTTTGCTTTATCTCTGTGGTAAATGCCCTTGCTGTGATAGAAGTCCACAGCGCTCATCAGCTGTTGGAAATATTTCTTCTTTGTGTCCTCATCAGGCTCCAATTCATCCATCTGAGTAATTAGGTCTCCGCCCACATACTCCATCACAATATATATTTTGTTTTCGGTAGAGATAACTTCATACAACTGCACTATGTTGGGATGATCCAGTGTTTTCATTGCACGTATTTCTGTTTTGACATGGCGGTCCATCTTCGTTTCAGCCAGAACTTCCTTCTTCATAACCTTAATAGCCACGCTCTCACTGGTTTTTAGGTCTCTCGCATGGTATACTTTTGAGTATCTACCTTCTCCCAAGAGTCTGCCCAAATAATACTTGTCCATCAAGATATTATCTTTAAAAAGGGTGTAAGAATTCATCTTAGTTACGATATTCTTAAAAAACTCTACAATATATGACCACATACGGCCTCTTGATTAGGGTTGCAAATTCGATTCTGAATATAAAACCTACGCTGTTGTGAGCCTATGAGAGGGCATTTATCTGTCATCAAATCACATTTGAAACGGCGTGAATGTAATTAGAGTGCGTCGCTTCTAATTAACATTGAATCAAATCGAATTTCTGGGAGTAGATCAGTCATGAATGTAGATAGTCATAACTAATTACTTTTTTTTTAAAAGATAGTTAGCTATTAAATATAAGTTAAAATATATAATTTTATAATCATTTTGCAGAGATAGTTAACTGTTAAATATAGGTTAAAATATATAATTTTATAATCATTTTTCATAACCAGATGATTAGAGTTAATATAAAATATTATTTAATAAACAAAATAAAAACTGATATGAAAAAACAAAAACAAATTGTGACTAGTTTCTCTAACTACCACCTTTTAATTGAAGCTTATTTAAATCTTAATCAAGATTCATTTAAGCATAACAAGATATAAGCATTATGAAATGAATCCCTGCTATACACTCATTAGGCTTAGTTAATTTGGTGGATTAGTTTAATCAAATCCAAAATATAAAATAATATCTAAATATCTATAGACATAATAAAGAAGGCTTAAATCTAATATATGTTTAATAATATATGTTTGTTTTAACTTAAATATTTTGACAACAATTTAATTATAATAAATTGTGAAAAATTATATAAAACCAAAACAAAAGACAGTATTGTAAATTCTAGGTTTATATATTGCACATAAAATTGTTTCAACCTTGAAACAATTGGACATGGCGCATTAGATCAACTTAGGCTGTATTTAGCTTCATGCATCTGACAACCTTTTAAGCAATATCCAAATACATGCATCTCACAAACTTTTAAGCAATAACTTGGTCCAATTTTTCTAGTTACTTGCCAGCATGGTATCACATTTGTTGATAAGGTTTAATAATACTGATATATATTATAATATTAAATTTATGATCAAAATTTAAATATATGAAAACATTACTAACAAAAGAGGATACCTAGATCACAAGAAATGTAGCATGCCCATCCTGACGACATGTCGAGCACTCCAGCTAGGTTTGTGGCGTCTCTGCCAGTAAAGCTGGATTAAAAGCCCAGTTATGATGAGATCTGAGACTTTATATAATGACATCTAAGACTTTTTTATGATGAGATCTGAGAGAGTTTGGATGATTGATGTATGCATGCTTATAAGTTTTGATACTAAGAATTTTGTACACAATTTTAGTTTGCTTATGTATAATGTAGAAACTTAATTCCATTGTAGTTTGAAATAAAACACCTCTTATCTCTATTCAACCTCTGAATTATCTATTTCATTCCAAAATGTTGACAGGCACACCGATTGCCTCTTAGTACAAATTTCGCACATCTTTTGAGACCTACAAAAACAAATTTCTTCATCTCAATCTCGATATATTAAAGTTTCAAATCTTTTCATGAAAGAAAATTTTCTTCTAAAGACTTACAATATGCTTCCCAGAGTGATGTATGGTATTTTAACTAAATCAAACCACGTATACAACTGCGCCCTAATCTATTTTTTTACATATTAGTCCACCAATAAGCATTATTCATTTTTACATATTAGGTCAAAAGACTCACCTGCTCTGTTGGGCAGAGATCTACATCCACTGTCTCCATGATTTTGAATCATAAATTATCGAAAACTGATTTAAAGCAGTTTTTACTTGACAACTATTTTTAAGAACAGAAAACGCTTCTTGATAGGGGCATAACCTAGTTTCCAACAAGCGAAGAAAGTTGGAGAAACAATGAAGATTCGATTGTAATAATTATTTATCATTTCATTTAAAAAAATAATAAGTTTAAATCTCAGTGTGATATGTTATTATGTACAAAGTCTGTGTCCACTTTAAGTCTGCTTTATGTCTGCTTTCCCTTATTGAGACACCAGCCCTGATCGGGGAAAAACCCTCTATATGGACCAATACCAAGATGCTTAAAATGACACAGACGTCTTGAAGTAGTGTTACCTATGTTCGGACCAATCACGGATTACCAGCTAAACAACTAGCACAACTCCGCTAATTAACTTAACCTTCTGGGGTTTGAAGTGCAATTGTGGTTTTATATACTATGTGTTACACTGAGCCTTCACCGCGTAATTAGACTCGTACTAGTTATTATGCGATATGTTGTTATGTAACAGGATTTTTTTATTTTTCAGAATGTATATTCGAAATGAAAA
>LPNX010790418.1:27036-43965 GCA_001517045.1 Pseudotsuga menziesii | reverse complement strand
TGTAATGGCTTCAGAAACAAAAACATGCACCATAAATAAGAAATAATGTATAAATAAAAAATAACTTTATATAATGAAAAATAACAAAAGAAAGTTTGAAAATTAGAAAATCCAGTCTTCGTCTTGTCATTATAAAAGTTCTAATATAAGAATTGATATGCTAATGTTGTTGTGATGTAGGTAAGTATGGAAACCAAACATACCTCCCCCAAAATCCCTTGAAATCTAGGTGAACGTCGCAATGGTTCACAATTTGTTGTTCCTTCGGTTTCCAAGTTGTTGGATCTATATTTAGCAACCATATTGTATGGATATCTCTTGAGAGGATTATGTTGATTAGGCTATGCATATCAATAACAATGGGATATTAGTATACAACTAATAATAACTATAAATATCATCTATCTTAAAATGTCTTCAAATTAAATGCATGCAAAATAAGAAAAAAGACTGAAATGTGTAGTCATTGTTGATACTAGTTTCCCCAGAGTTTATGCCAAGACTATTCCCATTTAGCTCTTCTTCTTCTATGCCATTAAAAATCCCTACTATTCCTTTTTGTTGCAAAGCAATTTCTATGCGCTTTGCTGTGTCTTTACGCCTACGAGGTAGGCTTTGCTCCCAACGATGCATTTTTTCACTAATTTTATGTCTTGAGGCATCATTTAGTTCATCAACTGTAGCAACTGACTGCCGACAAAAAAATCAATAAATTTAGTAATAAATTCATGTTATCAAGACACACACACACACACACAATAATGCCAATAAATACTTACAGCAGAAATAATTTCTTCAATGACAAATCTTGTATATGCCTGCTTGCGTGCACGACACAACCTTGCATCTACATTATATTGGAACTTTTGGTTCTGTCTTTGGATCTTACTAGGTGATTTTGATGTGCGTTTAGCATTTTCATTTCTTTGTCTCCCTCTTGGTCGTTGGGGAATCGGAGGGAGATTATGTATGACAGTCCGATGGTGATTGAGGCCACATAATTTTGACCAAGTAAAGGTGCTGGCACAATCACCAATTAAACAGTAAAAAACATGTTTAGTGCCTTTCATAACTACATCCCATTGATGTTTATTTTCTTCCATTTTCTCAATTCCCTGTAAATGAATAAGTAAATAGCTATAATGTTAGAAAACAGTTCAAATTATCATAAGAAATAAACAAAAACATATTTATCAATTACTTGAAAACCAAAAAAAAGATAAGCAAATCAGTTATATTTAAATCTCTATGAAGTGTTCAATCATTTGCATCTAAGTTCAATGAATTTATAAACAAATATTAAAAGAAACTACACTATTTTTTTGTAGTGACTAGAAAACATAATCATGTAGGACATATCTAATTTATACCCTATTTGAAGTAATATCAATTTCTCGTAAAAAAAATAATACTAGTTTTTTAAATAATATCAATTTCATATCAGTTTTTTATTTTGTTTATTAAATAATATTTTATATTAACTCTAATCATCTGGTTATGAACAATGATTATAAAATTATATATTTTAACCTATATTTAACAATTAACTATCTCTGCAAAATGATTATAAAATTATATATTTTAACTTATATTTAATAGCTAACTATCTTTTTTTTTTAAAGTAATTAGTTATGACTATCTACATTCATGACTGTTCTCCTCCCAGAAATTCGATTTGATTCAATGTTAATTAGAAGCAACGCACTCTAATTACATTCATGCCATTTCAAATGTTTGATGACAGATAAATGCCCTCTCATAGGCTCACAACAGCGTAGGTTTTATATTCAGAATCGAATTTGCAACCCTAATCAACAGGTCGTATGTGGTCATATATTGTAGATTTTTTTAAGAATATCGTAACTAAGATGAATTCTTACACCCTTTTTAAAGATAATATCTTGATGGACAAGTATTATTTGGGCAGACTCTTGGGAGAATGTAGATACTCAAAAGTATACCATGCGAGAGACCTAAAAACCGGTGAGAGCGTGGCTATTAAGGTTATGAAGAAGGAAATTCTGGCTGAAACGAAGATGGACCGCCATGTCGAAACAGAAATACGTGCAATGAAAACACTGGATCATCCCAACATAGTGCAACTGTATGAAGTTATCTCTACCGAAAACAAAATATATATTGTGATGGAGTATGTGGGCGGAGACCTAATTACTCAGATGGATGAATCGGAGCCTGACGAGGACACAAAGAAGAAATATTTCCAACAGCTGATGAGCGCTGTGGACTTCTGTCACAACAAGGGCGTTTACCACAGAGATAAAGCAAAGGAAGGAGATAAAAGAAAGAAAGCAATCATACTGATCTGTAAGCTAGGCTAAAATGAGAACTGACCCGATGGATGCTTCGTATGCGCTGCAGGAGGCTGTCCCGCTATCTGGTGTGGAGTTCTCTCTCTGGTGTGGAGTTCTTCTTCTGCATCGTCCTCACTTCGCAGAGCCTGAAACTGAAACCGAAAGAGTAATACGAAGAGAAAATCCGCCGCGGGGTTTGATGCTGATCCGAATTTATGGTTTGCTCCATCGGTATGTGCAGGCTACCGTCGAGGACTGTACTGGGACGGCGCGGGACGTCTATGCCTCGTGTATACGGTGGGAATGGAGGGAGAGCAATACTATTGTATACGGTGGGCATGGATGGGCGATGGAGCATACGGTGGGCATGGATGGGCGATGGAGCATGCCCGCGTCAGATCGTCCAGCATGGGCTATGGGCATAGAGGCGTCAGAGCATGGGGCGAGCAATAAATTGATGCACACGGGGCGAGCATTAAACACTCTGCTGCATGCAGAGTATTGCTCGTCGGACATGAGTGCCATGTTGGCATCTTTGTCCCCCTCCTTTACCTTGACATTTATTCCTTAGTTACACTTGAAACCTTAAGTATTATATATACGCGTGATCTTCCAGTTCTTTGACCGCTCTTGTGGCGTGGTTCTCAATTTTTTGTTTTTTTTTGTATTTTTTATTATCAATGACAACTTTTATGCATGTTTTTAAGAAATAATTTAAAATTTTTACATATGTTTTTTTTTTTAATTAATTTAAAAATTTTATATATAATTATTTTTAAATTAGTTTTATGCATTATTTTAAAAATTTTATATATGATTTTTTTAAATTAATTTAAAATTTATATATATATATTTTTAATTAATTTAAAAATTTTATTATATTTGTAAAAAATAAACCAAACAAAAAAAAGTCTAACGTAATTTATCAATTTCTCTTAATAACTTCCTTTCACTATTATGAAGTTGTTATATATATATGAAGATGTTTAAAATTTTTGTAGCTATAAGGATCAACGCTTCTATTTTCCAATTAATGCGAGGGGGCTTCATGGATTAGGGTCTAGGTTTTTTAACCACCGTGATGGGCGGGCGCTACTTAGGTTCAAAGTATGCCGACGTAATGTAAAATTCTAATTTGGTAACCAAAGTAATTTTTCGTCGATGATTTAAAATTTGTTGTAAGATCTACTTCTTTCTTATAAACACCTTCTAACAAATAGCAAAGATGCAAGCAAGTATCGAAGGTTTGGATAATAACGACATTGTAATTTTCTTAGCAAAGAGATGAGCTTTCTAGGTGACACGACTTGACGACTTGGTTTGCCAGGGAATCTTAAGAGCAATTTTAGCACTTTTGGGGCTCAAAATCAAATTCCACATTTGTGTTGGGTTCATAACGATGAGCTCATCAAAGATAGCCAAGTTTAACAACAAAAATTGCACTTTCACTTAACTCTAAAATTGAGTGCAAAACCATTTTTTAATGAAAGTTGAGCCCTTGTTCTTGCAATTGGCTTGCTTAAAATGAATTCCACCTGCTTCCCCACTGTCTATGTTATATATCCTTTCAGTATGTTAGTAGGGATTGACGCCATTCATCACTGATTAAATGATTTTCACCCTCAAACTAGGCCAATTGATAACCCGGTGGCCATCACACTTGACAGTTGTCAAAAGATTGAATTGCTCTCGAAATCAAATCTAAATCAACTAGTGAATAATAGCTATCATAAAAAGGTGTCCCAAGCCGAGAGTGAGTATTAATATAAGGAAAAACCACTTGTAACATGAGATACAAGGAGACGACTTATGGTTCAAGAGACCGGTAGATCACAACTCGAATAAAGTTGTGGCGCAAATTGGTTTAGTCATGCGAGGCTTCAATGCTTAATGAAACAACATTCCAAAGGAAGTGATGGATATAAGAGGGAAACCATCAGGTAATGACATAGATTAGGGTAGAGCGACTTATTTTGCTTTGATTATTTCCATGTAGTGTTCAATCGTGGCAGGTGAGGTCGCAAGCAAAGATTGGAAGACGATGGTTGGGGAATTCCATATAGCAGGCTTGGGAACACCTTTCAGACCGTGAAATTGAAATTTAGATCATTCAATTAGTTACATCAAAGAAAACTACCGGTAGAAGGTGAAATGACTAGATCCAACAATTCACATTACTCATTCAAGGATGACGATGACTATTGGCAAAGATCATCATGAAGGGATCAACAAACATTCCGAGTGTTAGACTTCATTCAGCTGAGTCATTATTCATAAATCAACTCAAGTCGCACTCAAGAAACCAAACTTTACCAAGGGAAGTTCCCCGTTTTGCTATTCCAAAGTATAGAAAGGTGATGTTGTGGCCACAACAAAATCTTTGGTACAGTTTCTACAAACTTCAATGAATTATTCATGAGATTTGAATTGAAAAGAATTCAATGTGAACTCAAAGGGTTAAAATCTCTACCCTCTCAGATGATTTGCTTTCATAGAATAGAAAATGTCCTAAAAAGGGGTCGTGGTGGAATTATTGTTGGAAATTACTCTATGGAAGTGAAGCACGAAGATGAAAATATTATAGATTAATTCAAATGCACCTTATAAAAACACCATTTAGACTTCCAAATTATGCTTAAAGGACTACCTCCATCTGGAGACCATGAACATCAAATGTAACTCATACCCAGAAGTATCCTCCTAATAAAGGCCTTGTAGATATCCACGTCAATAAAAAGGAAAGATTTAGAAAACTTTAATGTTGAATGCAAGTATTATTCAACCAAGTAGAAGCTCCTTAATAGACCAATAGTGATGGTCAGAAGAAAATATAATGCTTGGATAATGTGCCCTAATTACAAATATCTAAACAAAATCACTATCAAGGATAAATTGTCCATTCCAAATATTTATGAGCTATTAGATGAGCTTCATGGAGTGGTTAACTTAACAGAGTTAGATCTCAAATAAAGATATGGTCAAATCAGATTAAGAGAAGAAGACATTGCCAAAAAAACATTTACAATACCTGAAGGGCACTATGGATTCTTGACGACGCCCATCAGATTAATTATAGCCCCCTCTACTTTTGAAAGCCTTATGAACAAAAATGTTTGAACTTATCTTCGAAAATATGTGTTGGTTTTCTTTGATGATATACGTATCTATGGAAAATCACGGGAAGAACACATTAAACATGTGGTTCAAGTCCTACAATTATTTTAGAACAATCAATTGTATGTAAAAGTATCCAAGTCAAGGTTCTTTCGAGAATCAAGAAATATAGTACTTGGGTCATATTGTTTCACGAGAACGGTTTAAGGTGGATGCTCAAAAGATTTAATCCATCACAAAATGGCTTATTCCTAAGAACATCAAGAGTCTTTGAGTATTTTTCGGTCTCATGGGGTATTACAGGAAGTTTCTTAATAATTATGCCTGCATTGCAAGTCCACTCACATCTCTATTGAAGAAAAATTCATTTGTATGGAATGAAGAATCTACCTTGGCATTCTCATTCCTAAAGGAATCTATGTCTTCTGCACCAAGATTAACAACACCTAACTTTAATAAAACATCCATAGTAGAATATGATGGATTGGGACAAGAAATTGGAGTAGTATTGGTGTAACAAGGGAGGCCATTGACTTTTAAAAATAAACAATTCATAGGAAACGACATAGTGAAATATACATATGAAAAATAAATGGCATCATAATATCTTAGACACATTAAAGTCAAGACATACCATGAAATCTTAAAGTATTTTTTGGAACAATTAATGTTAATAGAAGAGCAACACAAATGGGTATTGAAAATACAAGGGTTTGATTTTGAAATAATCTACAAAAAAGGAAGAAAATTGTGGTAGGAAATTCCCTTTCTAGAATTACAAAATAATCATCCAAGTTATATTCCATAAAATATTTCATTCATGTGTTATTGGGAGAACCTCACCATGAATGGAAAGAAGATAATAGTACTAGAGAGAAAATGCAGTGTCTAAAATAAGGGAATATCTCTATATAACATTGGGAATGGAAGAGATATATTCTTTGGTACAATGGTAGAATATTTGTATGCCCTCAATAAAATTTGAAATAACACATATTAAGGTAGTATAATAACTCTTTGATGGAAATACATTCAATTTTCCTTAAAACTTATCAAAGAATAAAAATAAATAAAAAATTTGAGAAGGAATGAAGAAAGACATTCAAACATTTGCAAGAGAATGCCAAATGTGCAACAAAAATAAAGTCGAGACATTCATTGGACTCTGGGGTTAATTTAACCTCTACACGTATCTAATCCAAGATGGGAAGAGATGTCAATGTACTTCATTACAAGTTTACCAAATCACAAGGTAAGGATGTCATATCTATAGTTGCAAGTAGACTCACAAAATACACACATTTTTAAGAAAATTCAATGTACATATATTGCAAGACAAGTGGCCAAGTGTTCATGAAGGAAATTCATATACTTCATGGATTCCCTAAAATAATCATCAATTACAGAGATCCAAAGTTCACAAGAAATTTTTGGAAAGAGTTATGGAAGATAATGGGAATAATGTTGGCTATGAGTTCAACTTATACCCACAAACAAATGGACAAACAAAAATTGTTAACAAATGTTTAGAATATTATCTCCACTTCTTTTCTTTAGATAATTAATCTCAATGGGTCAAGTGGATTCCTTTAGCATAATATTGGTATAATACAACCAATCACACATCTACAAAGATAAATCCATTTGAATATCTTTATGGTTATCTAGATCCTAGTATCACATCGTTTTTGCAAGATCATTCCAAAGTACAGTTAGTTGATGCACATATAGAAAATACTAAAGAAACTTTTCAAATCCTTAAAAAACACCTTCAAATGTCCTAGAAAAGGATGAAGCAACAAGTGGATCAACATAGAAGCGAAAGACAATTTGAGGAAGGTAAATGGTTATATTTGAGACTACAACCTTATAAGCAATATACTCTCAAACAAAAGAAGAATAAAATATTAGCACCAAAATTTTATGAACCCTACAATATTATTTGCAAGATTGGAGAAGTTGCCTATGAGTTAGATTTTCCTTCATCCCACATTCATAAGGATTTTCATGCATCTTGCTTATGGGACATACTATGCCAATGCAAACAGAACTACTAGACTTAAATAAAGAAGGGAGGTTGAATTTGGAACCAAAAACAATTATTGATAGTCAATGTTCTCTATCTCTTTGGTATAGAACCATTATGGAGTACCTAATCAAGTGGAAGAATACACCTCTAGAAGAAGCTACATGGGTGGATTTGAAGATAAATGAGATGGTTGTAAGTGAGAACATAGTTTGGGAAAGAAATGAACCCATATCCATTGATTTTTTCTACTATGAATGATTGAGAAGCCATGAATTAAGGCTATGGGTGGTTCTCTGAGAGCATATAGCAGGTTGTAATCCTTATATGCACACACAAGAAGCATCTAGAAATATGGATCACCCGAGAGAATCATGGATTGGTGAAGGGGATTCCTAATCCCAAAAGGTCATTGTGTTCGGTAGATATTTTGGGATCCAAGGTTGCGATGGCTGAGTGACATTCTTGTAGAGCTCTTAATGAGAATTTGGCTAAGCATTGAGAGCATAATGGGTTGTGGGTTGAGAGAGAGAAGCATGTAGGAGTTCCCTTCACCCTGATGGTCTCATATCCTAGCTTGGGGTTGGCCTCTCAACAAAAAGAGTATATGTTGGACAGAGGGACTACGATTGGGTGGAAAATTTCTCTTACACAACCAACTGCTTGGACCTTCTATGTTTAAAGATAAGTATTATCTTTGTATTTGAATGTGTAATGATTTTATATTATGCATGTGATGAATATGTTGTATATGGATGGTGTGGGTGTGTGTGGATAGAGTTTATTTCCAATGTGTCTTTTATTTATGCATCTATACACTTATTTTATTGTTATGAATTTCTTATTATGCCCATGGGGTGAAATTTAGAGGCCCGAAATTCGTGAGTATCCCCTCTATTGGTGGGATTGATGGATGGAGACATTACACCTAACTTTAGTAAAACATTCATAGTCGAATATGATGCATCGGGACAAGGAATTGAAGTAGTATTGTTGTAATCAAGGAGGCCATTGACTTTTAAAAGTAAACAATTCAAAGGAAACAACATGGTGAAATCTACATATGTAAAATAAATGGAAGTAGTTTTACGTGTGATAAAAAAAAATGATAAGATCTCATTGGGAGAAACCTTTAAATTCAATACATGCCATTACATCCTAAAGTAATTATTGGAACAAAGCATGTCAAGAGAAGAGCAACAAAAATGAGTATAAAAAATACAATGGTTTTATTTTGAAATAATCTACAATGGTAGCAAATGCCCTTTCAAAAATTATAAATTAATCATCCAATTTATATTCCATGGCATCTTCCATTTCAGTGTGGTTGGAAGAAGCTATCCATGAATGGAAAGAAGATAATAATACTAAATAAAAAATACAGTGTCTAAAAGAAGGGAATATCTCTATGGAACATTGGGAATGGAAGAGAGATATTCTTTGGTACAAGGGTAGCATATTTTTATGCCCTCAATCAAAATGGAAAGAACAAATACTAAGGGAATATCATAACAATCTGGTGGAAATACATTCAATTTAACTTAAAACTTATCAAAGAATCGAAAAATATTTTTTCTAGGAAGGAATGAAGAAAGATATTCAAACAGTTGTAAGAGAATGATAGGTGTGCTAAATAAATAAAGTTGAGACAGTCAAGCCTCTGGGGTTACTTCAAACTTTACACATATCTAATCAAATATGGGAAGATACATCAATGGAATTTATTACATGTTTACAAAATCACAAGGTAAGGATGTCATTTTTGTGGTTGAGGATAGACTCGCAAAATACACACATTTTTGTAAAATTCGAAGTACATATACTACGAGACAAGTGGCTAAGAGTTCATGAAGTAAATTCATAGAATTGATAGATTCCCTAAAGCAATAACCAATGACAAAGATCCAATTTTCACAGGAAATTTTTGGAAAGGGTTGTGGAAGATAACGGAAACAATGTTGGCTATGAGATCAACATATCACCCACAGACAGATGGACAAACAAAAATTGTTAATAATTTTTTTGAATGTTATCTCCACTATGGTTAGAAGAACCTCACCATGAATGGAAAGAAGATAATATTACTGGAGAGAAAATACAGTGTCTAAAAGCAAAGAATATCTCTATGGAACATTGGGAATGGAAGAGAGGTATTCTTTGGTACAAGGGTATAATATGTCCTTAATCAAAGTTGAAAGAACAAATATTAATGGAGTATCATCACTCTCTGATGGAAATACATTCATTTTTCCTTAAAACTTATCAAAGAATCAAAAAAAAAAAATTTTGGGGAAATAATAAAGAAAGATATTCAAACATGTGTAAGAGAATGTTAGGTGTGCTAAAGAAATAAAGTGGAGACAAACAATCCTCTAGGGTTACTAAAACATTTACACATACCTAATCAAATATGGAAAGAGATATCAACGGAATTCATCACAAGTTTACCAAATCATAAGGTAAGGATGTCATTTTTGTGGTTAAGGATAGACTCACAAAATACACACATTTTTGTAATATTCAAAGTACATATACTTCAAGACAAGTGGTTTTGTTCACGAAGGATTCATAGACTTCATGGATTCCTTAAAGTAATCATCAATGAAATAGTTCCAAAGTTCACAGTAAATTTTGGAAAGGGTTATGGAAGATAATGGGAACAACATTGGCTAAGAATTCAACATATCACCCATAGGTTGATGAACAAACAAAAATTGTTAGCAAATATTTAGAATGTTATCTCCACTGGTTTTCTTTAGATAAGAAATATCAATGGTTCAAGTGGCTTCCTTTAGCATAATGGTTTTATAATACCACATATCACATATCTATAATGATGATTTCATTTGAATCTCTTTATGGTTATCCAAATCCTAGCATCACATCATTTTTGCATGATCATTCCAAAGTACAGTTAGTTGATGCACATATAGAAAGACTAAAGAAACTTTGAAAATCCTTAAAGAAGACCTTCAAATGGCCTAGAAAATGATGAAGCAACAAGTGGATCAACATAGAATTGAAAGATAATTTGAGGAGGGTGACTGAGTATATTTGAGACTACAACATTATAATCAATCTACTCTCAAACAAAACAAGAATAAAAAATTAGCTCCAAAATTTTATGGACCCTACAAGATTATTCGCAAGATTGGAGAAGAGGCCTATGAGTAAGATTTTTGTTTCTCCCACATTCATAAGGTTTTTCATGTATCTTGCTTATGGTACATACTATGCCAGTGCAAATGGAACTACTAAATATAGATGAATAAGGGAACTTTATTAATTTGGAACCAAAACAATTATTCATAGATTTTCACTATCTCTTTGGTATAGAACCATTATAGATTACCTAATCAAGTGGAATAATGTGCCACCATAAGAAGCTACATGGAAAGATGAGCAATTCATGAAGAAATTCCCTCAATTACAAGCTTTGAGGGAAACACGTTCTTAAACAAGGGGACATGTTAAGTCCCTAGCCAACATTCATTATTATTGTATTAGTTATGGTTAGGTCGTCACAGTTAGGTTACATAATGATCACTTCATCTCCTATTTATAATAAAGGAGTTTAATTTTTGTAATCATCTCATCGTGTATTGTGTATTTGTTACTGTGTAAGGAGGTTGTCCCCTTAAAGATGATTCTTATTCATATATTTTATTCATTATTAAGGCATTGCATTACTCTCTCTTTCTTATTTTATGCTCTTTTGGGGAATTTGGTGCATAGAAGGTACAACCATAAATCAAGGTCTCATGGAGGAAGGTTGACCTCCATTCTGCAATAACCCAAAAAAACAAGGTGACTTGTACAATTGTTACCCACCCTGTTGGCATAGTCCAATGAGCCTCGTCTTAAGCCTAGGTCCAATGTCCATGTGCTCCAATTGACACACAATGATGACACCTAAGCTCCATGAATTGTTGAGTGTTATACATCAAATTTCCATGATGGCCACGTGGATCCAAATAAGTATAACTATCCAAAGAGAAAAAATTATCCATATGGCAATAAAAGTATGGAGATAATAGGAACTCTACTACTGTAGATGAAGCATACAAGAAATTGGTAGGCATCATTTACTATTATCTTTTCTCCACAAGTTTCTCTTCATACGGCGAAGAAGGGCCATAAAAAATACGATGGAAGTAATTATCTTCCCAAAAGCTACAAATATCCAAATATCATTCATCACAATCATCCTCTAAATCATACCAAGCATCTATTTCATTGTTATACTCTCTTTAGATCAAAGATATATTGCATGAAGGATACAACACTCCTTGAAATCATGGGTTACCTTCTTCACATTTCAGACTTGTCTTTAGCTACAATCTTCATATTTTCAGAATTTATAGAAATATGTTGGAAATATTTGGTCCCCAATATACGATACTCCCAAGTATCTTCCACCATATTTCCATTATTATATTTTGTGAGGGTTTTGAGGACAAAATTTTGCAAGGGCTATGTCATACTAGATATTGATTGGAAATATGTCATATAATATGCTATATTAAAACCTTCGAAGTTTAAGATGAAATGGCATTAATATGGTTGTAATATGCTTACCTTGTCAAAATTTATGTCCTTTTCAAGATCCATGGTCATCATCATAAGCCCTAGAAAATAGTATATTTCAAGTGTCAATATCTTCTATCATGTCCCCAATTAAATAATTTCCAAATAAGGGGCTATGGGACCCTAAAGGACTTTGGTTTACCATATTCACATTTAAATTGGTCACAAAAATGATAAATACTAAGAAAGTAAGGTGGCATGGGTTCATGAAGACACTTGGAAGCTTTTGGAGCCTTTGGGTGACTAGATTCCCCACACACTTAGCATGATATTCATCCAAATTCGAACACATGGGTAATGTAACATTATTGGATGGTGATGTGGTGTCAAATATAATATAATGAGCCAAGTAATTTTAATTGGTAAAGAATGGTAACTCCCATGGAAGAGGAAGAGACTAGAAGACAAGGTGTGCCACTTGGAAGGAGATTTTATGCACTCTATGACAACAAATGATGGAAGATTCTATGACAAGTATGGAAAATTCAGACCTGATTGATGACAGGTGAAAAATATGACATGACAGGGATAAAAATAGCCACCAAGAGGTTGAATTTGGGAGTTATAGGCAACCATTCGAATTGGGGAAAGAATTGGAGCATGAAGAGCAAGACAAGTGGCATGAGGGTTACTAAACCACTAAGATGAGTTGGAGGAATATCATGGAGGTAAATTTGACCTTAGGAGGCCTCATGAAGTTAATAAAAGGATGTCATGAGGAAGGAGAATGTATTTTTGATCATTTTTTAATTGTCCTTCTGCATTTTGGAGAGCTTTTTCTTGTCCATTTCACGGTGAGTGTTCAGTCTCCCTGCTTGTGAATCAATTTTGAGGGAGTTGGATTCCTTTCCAAGTTAGTTAATGGACAGGCCATTCAGAAATCTCATGGTATATTAATGAAGCAGTTTTATTTTCAGGTTTAAGGTCCATACATTCAAATTCTCATCTATCTCCCCATTCTCTCATTCCTTCTTCTCCATTCCCCCACACTCTCATTTGATGGCGCACTTGTTGGAGTGGTACTTACGCTTTGATGAGTATATTTGATGCCCAAGATTTGATACATGATTAATGGTTTTTTAATCTCACCTACATATGATATGTAATTCAAAATATCAGAAATACATGTAAGGAAGGCTTGCATTCCCCGTGCTCTGGAATAACTAGTTTTCATGGATTTGGATTTAATCTTGAAGTGGTTTTATATCATATTTGTATGAGGAATTTTATATGAGTTTTATGATGTTGGGGAAGCCATATATTATGTAATACTATGTACTTTCATTTATATATTCTATTCAGCTCGAAATCTAAGCTTGCATTCTCATGCCATTGTATCACTAGTTTTCATGGATTTTGGCTTCAATATTGAAGTATTTTAAATAAAACTTGTATGAGGTATATTCTATGAGTTGGATGATGTTGGGAATCCATATAATTTGTATTACTCTGTAATTTAATTTACTTATGCTTTGTGGCTCAAAATCCAATAAACTCATGTGTGAAAAGCTTGCATTCCCATGCCATTGGGTCACTAGTTTCCATGACTACGACTTCAATCTTGAAGGAGTCTTGTATCATATTTGTATGAGGGATGTTATATAATATAATTTTGATGATGTTATGACAGACATATATGATTTGTTACTCTGTAATTTCATGTCCCTGTGCTCTATGGGTCGAAATCCAAGAAATCCATATGTGAAACTCTTGTAATTCCATGCTACTAATTCACTAGTATTCATGTATTTGACTCCCATACTGAATGAGTTGTATACCAGAATTGTATGAAGTGATTTATATGGTTTTTAATACTATTGGAGAATCAATTTGTATTATGTATATGTTCCCTATATGTCACATCTTGATATGAACCTTTAAATCTACCTTTCATATGTCAAAATCGAGCTAGTTATGCAATTTTTCCCATAAGCAATCTCACTGAAAGTTATCAAACGAATGTGGAACTCTACAGCCAGTTTTAAGAACTAATAACCATGTGTAATGAAATTCCATGAGTTCTTATATCATTCCACATACTCTTATTACAAATTTGGTAGGTTCGTACATGAGTTGGGAAGCCTGGTTGGCCTACACCCTAGGGGGGATTTCATCACAATTTCCTTGTAATTTTTGGCCTTTTTTTCATCGGCCCAAAAATAGGTTGGAGAGGTATAAATTTTGATAAAAAAGTATCTATAAACAACCTTGGGATTTTTTAAGACTCACCATACCACATCCTTTCAAATTCGGGACCATTTGGTGAAAGTTAGAACCCTATAGAGTCGTGAATAGTTAAGCTCGAATTTTGCCCAAGTTGTGCATTTCTCCAAAATTTCCAAAAAGGGACATTACATATTCATCATATGGACTCAAATTTGAGTGGTTTTTTTTTTCACATATTTTTCCAATAGAAACTCAAATCTATAACAGTTTCTACAAATTTTTACAAAAAATACTCATAAATGGATATGAGTGTGCAACACTCCTTTTTCTCTTTGAAAACCTACAAAATAAGAGAAAAAAATCTATGCTTTTGGCCTTGGAAATTTATGGAATATTATTTGTTGTATAAAGTATATCTTAAACATATGCATTCAAATAATCAAGATATATAAAAATATATAATGCTCCCACTCCCTTAAGGAAACACTTTCCTGAGTGGGGTGGAGTGTTATGACCCTCCCTAGGCATGTAAGGGGGGGGGGGAGGGGGGGGATTGATATGAAATAAATCAATATAAAAAATTTCATTAATTTTTGTAATTTTGGGGTTGAAATTTTGGATGAATTGGCTTATAGGGCCTATGCAATAGTAAGTCTCACTTTGTAGATTTGGCATCCAAAACCTTTTGGGGTCTGTTTGAGGGTCTATATGATGTTTTTTGGGTTAAAAATGTCTATCACTTTACCATATCCCTTCACACAATTCTACACTCTGATACCTTTCCAACAGTCTAAGAAACCCTTCAAATGAATTTTGTATGAATAAGTTATTCCTCTTGCAAGTTGACCTATCCAATTGACCACCATGGTATCAAGTGGATTCCATGTCATATTTCATTTCTCACACATGTGGAGCTAGTCACATATGTACTTCAAGAACATTCTAAAAGGTCCAAAACCCTAACCCTAATTGTAGTTTTAACATGCCAAAACCTTTAAAAAAATAATCCTAGAGGTCTATTGGGTTATGTTAAATATTGATCAATAAAGAAAAGAAGGGGTTCCACTATTTTGATATTAGTGTAATGTTCCATAGTTGAGAAACAACATGAGAGTAGATATTAGAGCAAAACAGAGGGAGTAGGGGGTCCTATAGTAGCCAATATAGCCACAGAACCATATGTAGCTCCATATAGAGTGCCACTTTCTTTGTATTTGCACTCTATATAAAAGATCAACCCATAGTCATCATTGTTGGTTGGATTTTCCCCAATAGTGGGTTTCCCAGGATATATCTTGTGTTATTTATGTGGATTGTCACTAGTACAAAATGGGTGATAAGTGACTAAAAAAATGACTAAAAATGGGTGATAATGACTAAATTTGGTCAGGTGACCATTGGTCATAAATTAGCACTCACTTATTACCCAACCAAATTGGTCATTTATTACTTGATCATAAATTTCTTGAATTGCTTCAAACATTATTCATATGTTGAGTTATTTATCTAGTCATTATTTTTTGTTATTTGGTCATTAATTGTCGCTCTTTGATAATATATTTAGTCAATACATTTAGTCATTGATTGTTGTTAACCGGTCATTTGTTTAGTTTGATGATTGTTAACTGGTCATTTTAGTCATTTGTTGCTATTAACTAATCATTTGTTTAGTCATTTATTTTGTCATTAATTGTTATCAATCAGACATTTAAATAGCCATCGATTTATGTAGATAGGGAACAGAGGAATCGAACCACCAACATCCTACATGTAAGACAAGTGATCTTCCATTGAGCTAGCACCCTTAAATAGAATCAAAGTTCACATTGAATCGAAGTTCACACTAAAAATATATCACAAACTCTTACAAACATTAACACACTACGATTACAAACATATGAGGCTAATTATCATAACAAAGGTCTTCGTTTTTTTCTTCTAAAAAGGTTAGTTCTATCATGACTATTTTATGTACATTGCCATATGTTATTGGTCAATTCTTCCCCACTAAGTTGCAATCCATCAATACATCCTTTGCTTCCATGGTTTGTCCATTCGAGAAGATTGAATCCACAACCAATTGTTTTTTTTATCAAATATCAATTTCTCCGATCTTTAAAACTTTAATTGCATAGATATTGAACAACACAATCAATGGAACATTCAGTCACACAAATCATTCATCCACAACACAAAATGTACCTTGGGAAAACCCTCAAAATAATGACAATGAAAAACTCAGCAATTCTTTAGAATATAATATATAGATTGCGGAGAATGACTTTTACACAATCAAAGATTGCTCAATAAAGAGAACACTGAGCAATATAGAATAGAAATCAATTGTATGAAATTTCCATGTTCCCAACACATTAATAACAAGCTAGAACCACTACCATGCAAACTAGCGTGAATGGTCGCACGCCAATAGTGCACACATGCACCACAATTGTGGATTACCTTTATGGAATAATAATTCCTTACATTGAAATCTTCATCATGCACAACTAATGCGTGATGATTTTCATCTTTGACATTAACTAAGGCTTAATTGACATCGAATTTGATAGGTATAACTCCCGATTCAATTCTATTCATGGCTAATGCATACATTTATATATTACATGTGGTGGTTGAGCTTCATCAACCTTTTCACCTTCCTATGTAACTGTTCAGCTTCCTACATAACTATTTATTTATTTATTTACAATATATAATCCCAGC
>LPNX010790418.1:9096-25126 GCA_001517045.1 Pseudotsuga menziesii | reverse complement strand
TGTTGCACCAGTATCAAGCAGCCAACAATCTTTGTATGATGAAAGTGAAGTCATTTCATTAATTCCAAGATTACAATGTGCAACAATACAATGAGCAGAATGAGAATATTTACTAGCATCTTGATTTTTATTATCATCTTTCTTCTGGTTATGCTTGTCTTTGATGGAGTCCCATGAAGCCCAACACTGATCTGATGTGTATCGAGTCTTTCCACAACGCTTGCACTGCAGATCTGATCTTTTGCTGAAGTTGTTTCTGCCCCCTCTGCCTCTGAAGTTTCTTCTTCCTCTACCTCTCTTGCTGCAATCTCCCTTGGAAGGGTCTTTGGACCGATTATTTGTTTTCTGAACAAAGTAAAGGGATTCTTCAACAGGCTCGCTTGATTTCTTGATCTTTCTAGACCATTTTGGATATGTTTCCTTGCCAGTGAGGACATCACCAACAATAGATGCTATAGATTGCATTTTTTACAACTGTTAGTGTAATTTACAATAATGAACTTGATATGACAAAGAGAAATAGAAAAACAATAACTTTGCAGGTCTACAGTCTCTGCCAAGGTGATTTACAACGTAGTCTTTATGGTCTTTAATGCAGCTGGAAATAAAAAAGTTTATCTTCAGATAAACCAAACATATGTTTACCCCAAACCATGATCACAATCCCAAACAATTATAATAAGCACAGTCCCTCGCCAACAACAGAACTATTAGAGCCACATAAAATATAAGAAGCAAAGCAAATCAAGCCCTAAACACCATGCTTATCTCCTCCAGGCACCAACGCCGTAGCAGTCTTCAACCAAGACTTCAGTCAGCAGCAATCACAGTAGCAATTGTCAGCAGCATTCTTCAGAGAAGTAATAACTCTCCAACGCATATATTATTTCTCCATCACATCAAAATAGCAGTCACAACTCAATATATATGCATTAGCAATATCAGTCTTCAACGCAATATCAGTCTTCAACGCAATGTATATCACTCTTCAACGCAGATATTTTGCAGTCACAACTCAATATATATGCATTAGCAATATTAGTCTTCAACGCAATATTCATCATCAAACATCCGGTTGATGAAACATTTTTCTATCGAAACCATATCGGCACAGCTTTATCCTCAACGCTGAATCTTGGTAGACAATAGGCGATTTCGGAGACCAACTCCACGACAAGCATTGAAAACTTTAGTAGAACAATAGTTGTTCTCTGTAGCTCATACAGAAAAATTGACAAAGTCGTATTGAAGTTCTTTAGCTCTGTTAGGTATTATTCAATCCAATTAGGGTTAGGTATTACGCATTCCTCAACGGTTATATCTAATATTGCAAGAAAATCGTTCTACCTCCACGAGTTCGAAACTCCCGACACAATGTTGTCGCAGCATAGGTTTGGCTTGAGATATAATATTAATGCTTGCAGGCTATGGAGCAGCAACCACCGCAATAGCAAAGTCAAGATCCTTCCTATAAAATTATATATAAAAGTTATGGAATAAGATGCACTGGATGTCATGTCTTCATCAATGATTGCGACGAGTGCGTCTGCAAAGAAACGTTTGCAGCTCTTCGCGAATGCCACCAACATTACATGAAGACGAAGTTCGTTGAGCTTCTAAATGAATTCATACGAATTGAGCTTCCCAATTTGTCTCCAGAGGGAAGAGATCGTTTCGAACAAGAACATGCTTCTCGAAGGGTTTTTCTAAAATGTGCAATAATTTACGCGAATAATAATCATGTAAATGGGTTGCAGATCAAAAAGGGATCTACAAGACTTTGAAATCAATGAACATGAAGCGAGACAAATTTTTAATGGCAGTAGGATGGGACTATCACAGGGATGTAATAAAAACACACGCAGAGGAAGACTAACGGGGCAGGCAGCCAAAAAATAAATTAGTAGAAGGATCCTTTCTCAAGAGCATGGAGCAGCCAGCGCATGCAACAATGCATGCAATATGTAGACTGAGGAAAGGGAAGATGAATGAGCAGACTGGCAACAGGAAAACATAATGGCAGGCATGCAGGCAGCAGTTATGAACTTGGCTCTCATACCACTGATAGGTATAACGCCCGATTCAATTCTATTCATGGCTAATGCATACATTTATATATTACATGTGGTGGTTGAGCTTCATCAACCTTTTCCCCTTCCTATGTAACTGTTCAGCTTCCTACATAACTATTTATTTATTTATTTACAATATATAATCCCGGCGGATTATATTCTAACAAAATTGAAATCAATGTCTAATTGAAAGTATGAACACTTAAGTGTCATATGCTTTAACTCAAGTGTCGTCATGAAAAACACTTTATAACTGAAGTGTCATACTTTGCGTATCTTAAGTGTCGTCTTTTAGTTTGACTAAATTGTAAACACTTTAATTAACTACTCCTTCTTTATTAACACTTAGTTAACTAATTAACTAAATCATGCTGATTAATTTACTTGTAGTGACCACTAATCTCTTCTTTACTTAACTGGTTTCATATATTATTATTTCAGTTAATGCTTTAAATGAAGCATTGATTCAGGCATACATATTTAAATGAATCTTTATAATTTGAGTTCACTTAGTCGTTCTTTAGGAAATTCGAATTCTCTTAATCTCTATTCTTATCTCTTTATATTTTATCTTAGTGCATGGTCAATATGTCTTAACCTTTAATTATCTATCATATTATATTATACTCAGAAGAATTGTCACATGCTATGATCATATTATATTACTCTCGGGCCATATATAGTCATATGCTAAAGTAATTCACTGTAGAGGAGACTTAATAGATTTATCCATCTCGAATCACCATGGTTGGTAATATATCCTGTAACATTTATTCTTCAACATGCAAATCATTTCACCTCTATAATCGGAGGTCCACCCCATGGGTACCAACCATTCACTAGGTTCCTGCATGAGAATCGTGACTTTATTTTATTTTTAGACAAAAATGGTTATATTAAGAAGCAGTGGTATAACCACTGTATAGAAACCACATAGTTCAAGTGCCCTTATGGAAGCAGCAAATTCAAGTGCCCTTATGGGAATGGAAACCAAAAGTCCAAAATCAACCCATATTGTTCATATTTTTACACATTGCAAATTCGAAAGATACTAGAAACTAGATGCTATATACAACTATGATTAGTAAAATCCAAAACAAAACCAGAGAGTACATGTATTAGAGAGCCTTTCCATCGTGATGAGAGGAGGAGCTTGATTCTACTGCTACTTCCAGCTTTACCACCTTAAGCTCCAACTTCTCCAATTTGATTTCCAGCTCTGTAATAAATTTCATAAGTGCCTGTTTAGTTTTCTTGATTGAAAGGTCGAATTCCTTCCTAAGTTGGGCCAAATCTTGATCCACATTTTCCAGTCATCTCCCTCCTTCCGTGTCCATTTTGTTCAAGAGGTGATTCATCCTCCTTGTCCCCTTTATGATATATTTAATATCATCTTCCACAAGTAGAGCCAAGGGGGAGGACGTAGTGGACTCTGAAGAAGTGTCCATAGGAACAAAAATTATCAAAGTTCCAGCAGCACCTGTAACTCCTATAAACCTGCAACTTATCTAACGACGATGAAGACAAGGCCATCCACCACCTTGTTTAATACCATGATGTACATTCGACATCATTCCAAGTGATGTGGAAGGACATGAAATCTTCGGTTTACACTGAGGGATGGGATTAGGAGCATGCCAAATTAGAGTGACGAGAGACAGATTGGACAGGAGCCAGATATATGCATTCGAAAATACTTCACCTTTCAAACCTATGCGTGTTGCATGCAATTTCCCACACACCTTCACCTGCTTCCAAATATTCCCATAAGAGAGGAAGGGACATGCCACACGCTGAGGAAGAGTCCACGTGGTAGGCCCTGAAGAAGGCTCAAGGGGGTTTAGGGAGGGGGCCATATGGGCTAACAGAGGCTCGAGAGCTAAGGGATAGGGAAGCGAGACCTAGTGGCATTCAGCAAGAGGATACCTTTTCCTAGGATGGAAGCAGAGTTCGTAGCCAAGTCTTCCAAAGAATTATGCTTCCTTAAAACATGAAAAAAATCAATTTCCTGGAAGGAAGAGACAAAGCTTTGAATTTTCCTTTAACAGGTGATGAATCGCTAATTGCGTGGGATGGATGCCTATCCTGAGAGCTTATATAACAAGCCTTGAGTCTCCAATAACCATTATATCATTGATACCTTTAGCTTTGGCAAGCTGAAGGCCTTGCCAGAGGGCCATAGCTTCGACCACACTGTTTGATTCGTTCCAAGACCCCAAGAGTAGGACATTTCCCGGTTTCCAACTGGGGTAATAAGATCCCCTCCCCCCCTGCCTCCCCTAGAATCATGACTTTTTATTACTCACAATTCCAATTTGATATTACTCATAAGTATGATTTGATATACTCACAAATCCACCTCTATAACTGGAGTTCACCCCATAGGTACCTACTATATATAGGAATCGTGACTTGATATACTCACAAGTTCAAATCCTTGTTCACCAAGACTTCACGACATCATAACTTTGATAAATAAAAGTATCCACCTCAACACATGAGGAATATCCTTTATGATTGAAGGCTTAGTCATCCTTAGGTTCACCCTTATGAATCTACTCCAAGTTACTGAATTTGACTCAGTCTCTCTACCTGAACTCATGAGGCCCAATCCTGGATGCACAAGATTGGCTTAGAGAATGACTCCAGATGTTGTACATTTAACACCAAAGACCTTAAGGAAAGTCCACGAAACAAAGAATGGTGAAGAGCTCTCATGTTAAACTTAAAAAAAAAACTAAAAAATATACAATTCTTAGAAGCTAAACACACTTGATTCATATGAATTGTCTGGTTTCCATTCTCCAAGGTCTTGATGTGATATATTTCCTATAAATTAAGCAATATCACTAGCAACAATCATAACAAAAATTTTAGCTTCAATAATACCTCTAATTTGGGTGAAGATTGAAGGTTAAAGTTATTTAAGTAAATATGTGGTCCAAGTAAATAGGCAGAAACAAAGATAAATATGTTATTGTAGTGAATATAAATGTGTTGTTGTCATTAGCTACCTTTTTCGCTACTACATTGGATATTTATTCCAAAGGAAGACAATATGTTTCATGACTCTTGTCATTTAAATGATAGGTATTGAGATCATGAGGCCATTTTACATGATGTTATGTACTTTACATTATGTTTAGAGATGAACTATAGCATTGTGCATTATCACTTGATATGTAATATTGGAATGAAAAAGTTAATTTATGTTTCTTATATCCTTTCATACATACTAATTTAGAATTACACGTTATTATAAGTTGGAAACAAAGTGATTCAGAAAAACTAAGATTTATGTATGTAGACCAGTAGGATTTATACAATTAGTAAAGTGAGTTTGGTGTTGTTATGAGAGCTAAGTTTTCATGATCCCTTTGTGATCTAGTTTTGAGAATGCATGAGGGGTTGTGTGTCTATACTAAATGCATTACATAAGAAAGAAACAAGTGGTGACTAGGAATTTATTTGTTGCACATCTTCCCAAACCACTGTGGATTAATCCTTCATATAGTCACATAATATATAATGTTCAATCTAATACTTCAGATGATGTCAATCACCACACCGAATATGCTAAACATGTGAAGTCTGAAAAACAAGAATCTCAAAATGGATGACTATAGCATATATGTCTAATTGTTAAAGTCACCTTATTTTTCGTTCAACAACTTGGGATGCTAGGTGTAAAGTAAATTTTAATCTATGGATAAAGGAGGGGAAGGGTTTTTGAATTGTAACATAGCCAATAATATAGTCAATAGAGAATAGAGGAGAATTCTCATGTTATGCCAGAGGGGCCTCACTAATGATTCTCTTTCCTTCATCTTAGGTTTCAATTTTATTTTCCTCATGTTAGTCATGACCCCCTCTCAATTATTATTTAAGGCAGTGGACAATCCATTTTCATAAAAGTTCTAATTGATTATTATTGTTGGGTTCATTGTATCTTTAGCTTCTTATCATCACAACCAAGGACATACACTTCAATGAAATTTCGGCCATAGAGGTTTGGTCTGGTCTCTTTCCTTCCCCAATCTATTTCATCAATATATCCTGGCAAGCCTCAAAATTATTGTTGTTAGCCCTGAAAGGCCCCATTTTCTTTTCTATATATTTTACAATTGGGATATTTTGATCAATGATAAAAGGGATTTCAAGTCCACTTCAGGAGCTAATAAAGTTTCAAATGAGCACATGAAAAAAATATGGATGTACCTGACAACCACACTATGGACAACTAGAGAACTAAGGGATGCAAGGCCTTGAGAAGCCCACGATTAGATTACATCTCCCACTAAACATGGTGACAAGCAAAGGATGATATATCAATTGATGGTTGGTAAATGATCCAACAACAGTATCTGCACCAAGTAAAATGTAGTATATAGAAAGCATATACTACATCCACTACTTGTAACAAATTAACCTCATCAAATACGAGAGTTGTTAGGCCATAAAGTAACCTCATTAAGAAATTGTAAGACCATCCAACATCCTGGCATGTTTTTAATTGTTGATGAAGACATATAATCTCGTTAAAGACTAGGAACGTAGATTTTACATCACAGGGGAAGTTATTGATATGCTGCAAAACCTAGACTTAAAAACTTGGTGGGGTCATCAACATAGAAAACTGAGGACAAAACCGAAAAAAAAACATTAATTTGTAAAGCTGAGGACATATCAAAGAGTTTTGCAACAAAATAAAAACATTGTATTGTACTACAATATACCAACATGATATGAATATTGGGTAAAGACAGTTATCCTCGTAGAATTAATGAATATAATGATAGAGATCATTGTAATGTACTACAATATACCAACATGTTATGAATATTGGGTAAAGGAATTTATCCTCATAGAATTAAGGAATATAATGACAGAGATCACAGATCATCAATTAAATTTTGTTTCGTAAGTTTACACTCAAATAAAGAATTTATATAGGATGAAAGTAGCTTATTTTAAACTGTTCTTTGTATTGAGTTGTTAAGATTCTATGAACTATCGTTTTAGCTCCAGTAACTCATGAACCCACATGTCATCAACTACATAAGACGAGCTGATAGTTTTCAACAAATCATTGGAAATCCCCACCATGACTAGAATACTTGAGCCTATTAGTTCCTCTAAAGCCACAAAATCTGCATGAGCGAGCTGGTCTTTGGGATTATAGAGTCCCCCAGCTCACCCCAATGCCACCTTCCACACCAAAGTTGGATGCCTGTATTATCCATGTGAATATCATCAGTTTTGTTGCATTGTAACAAAACATCTTTATATGCTTTGTATACCACAATGCCAATGTGAAAATTGCATCTCATGCTCTCTGTGACAGGGAACACATAGTGTATGGTATAGCATAATATTTTTGCCTCTTATCCTCTTATTTTTGCAAAAAGAAAAATGCTAAATAACCCTCGCTATTTTATTTTATCATTGTTGTAGAGCTAAATTTATATTATTTGTTTTTTTCAAAAAAAATTGGCTCCAAGAAGATTTTGTATTCTTTGAAGTGAGAAGAGTCTTTAGCTCTGGTTTGTTCCTGGCATGACCTATTTGTTCTTGATTACAAGATTAGTTTCTTCAGGATCTAGAATCAAATTCATTGCTCCAAGAAGAATCTGAATTTGTTGGAGCGAGAAGAGCCTTTGACTCTGGCTTATTCTTTGAAGGAGTTATCAGGATCGTGAGCTGTTGGTTGAAGGCTGAGTGGATCCATGGCCAGATTCTGCATTTTTTGCAATCCATGATTCTTTGACCATGGAATATTGCTGAGAAAAGTACATGAGATGAACCAGTGAAACCCTCAGCTCTGGTTTGATCAACCCAGTTTGATCTAACCTGGTGATCTAGAGGTCGAGCCCCTCATGGCTGTGTTATTGTTTTTTGTTTTTGTAGGTTCTTTTGATTTGGGAATTGCTACAGAGTCCTAGCTGCTTCATTTGGTGGTGTGTCACTTGCATGGATCAGTTCACCTGTCGATTTGTTGTTCTCTGTTATGGCCCCAGGAGGGGGCTCTGAGACTCCCCATATCTTTTCCCTTGAGCTCTCCTCCTTCAAGAATTTGGTAGCAGCCTACTGTAAGCGTCTTGTCTCAACTTCACATCAGAAATTTGTCAAGAAATTGGATTCCATTCCAACTGTTTCTCTTCCAGCGGAAGAATCATGTCATGCTGCCTTGAACCTTGCAGAGCAGGGCCTTATAGGTCAGTTCACTGGATTATGGCCCTCTCCAAGAGCCATTGAATTGTGGGTGCATAGGTATTGGAGACCGCTGGTCTCGAAAGGAATTAAGAGTCATTTCATCAGGAAGGGTTATTTTGTCTTCATCTTTGAAAGCAGTGAAGACATGAATCTCATCTTCAAGAACGGACCATACTTCATGGGCCCTCAGGGACTGTATCTAAATAAATGGATTCCTGACTTTGATTTTGCTTAAGATGTTCCTTCGTCCATATAGGTATGGGTTCACCTACCTCATCTTCCCTTGCATTGTTGGAGTCCCAAATCACTAGAATCAATTGGGAAAACTCTTGGAAGATATGTTGATAGAGCAAATGGGTTGGATCATTTCTCTTGTGCAAGAAGTTGTGTGGAGGTTGATCTGGAAATAGGACTTCTTGAAGCCATTAATTTAATAGTAGCAGATTGGTATCATTTGCAAGAACTGGACTATGAACAATTTCCATTTAAGTGCAGGAACTGGCATGAATATGGACATTTTGTGAGGCATTTCAAAAAGAAGGTTGGGGATGAATCAGAGAATCCAAAAGGAGATCAATGGACAAAGGTTCAGAAACATACTTTGATAAAGCAAACCAACAAATATAAAGCTAAAGGGGATTTGTCAGGTTCCAGTGCACACATTTCATATCAGCTCCAAGTGGAAGAGATTGCAGCCTCTTCTCGGGCAGAAGCATCATCGAACCATTTTCAAACTCTCAGCACTTTACATTATCCTTTTGTCTATGCCAAAGATAGGGATAAACAACCTCTCTTTATAGCCATTGAGGAAGTTAATGAAGGGATTCTTCCAGCTCAACTGGACTCCCCATCTAGAGGTTCTTCTCCCTATTATGTTGATATGAAAAGGAAGAAACCTCCATAATCATCCAGCTCATCGAAAGATGAGATATTCGAAAGACCCTCGAAAAAGGCAGGGAGGAAATCTCTCAAGGAAGTAAGAGAGGAAGAAGGAGAGAGGAAAAAAATGTAGGGAAGTGAAACCAATTTAGAAATGTCAATTGGATGGAAAACCATAGCAAGGCCACCTAAGGGAGGTCTTTCAACCTCCATCCCCAATAGATTATGCAGATAGTTTCTTGCAATTGCAGAGGCTTAGGGAACTCTATGAAACCTGAAGTTGTTAAAGATCTATATAATAGAAAAATCCAGATATCCTCATGCTTAAAGAAACAAAAATTGAAGGGGGGACTCTTCTTGATGTCATTCATACTAAATAGAAATGAAATTCATGAAAGGTTGTCAGTGCAAGGGGCTCATGTGGAGGGCTTGCCACGGTCTGGTCAGAGGATTTGTTTGAGCTGGTAAGTTCTTTTGAAACACAACATTGGATTCGTACTGATATTTGTAATAAATTAAATAAGTCTTGTATCATTTCATGTCCCAAATTTTTCATTGGATCACAATGGCCTAATCACATTTTCCATATTCAGAGAGTTTGTCAAATTGATGCTAAGGGTCAAATAATTTCCAAGGAGGAAAATTACTAGTTTCCTAGGTTGGGGGTGGACGCATTGGGATTTGGAATAAGGGGGACAATAAATGATGTTTGAACATTGGAATGACATAAATATTTAATAAAGGATTTAATTAAATAAATATAAGGGAAAATCAAAGTGGCAATTGATCATGAACACACATGGAGGATGCGGGACCCACACAAGATAGATTCTCTATGCCACATGAAATCCTCCTCTTACAATTTTGAATCCATGGGAAGACTAAATGTTCTTGTATGAGTTAAAATGCCAATACACTTGGCCATATGCATCATAGGTCAAATTTGGAAGGAAATTTAACTTACATGGGAGAGGAAGAGTCATTTTGGAGCTAGTGAGACACTTGGACTAGATTCCCTAGCTCTATAACAACAATGATGAAAATGCTATGACACAAATCAGATATTAAGGATGAAATCTAACATATCTAACATTTCAGGTCAAAATAGAGCATCAAATAGGGCGCTCATGTGATTTGGGGAATCTCAATGGGTTCCTACTCAAATTGGGGGAAGATGGAAGGCTAGGAAAGGGAGGACACATGGAAAATCTTGAGCACATGCCCTAATTCAAATTGGCTTGAGTTTGTGAATGTATTGGTAACCTTAGAAGGAAAATTATGTTTGTAAAATATAGGGATCAACCAAGAGAGGATATTTTGATCATTTGATAAATTTGCATTTGTGAATTGAGAGAGCTAGTGGATGACAAGTTTCTTGCCTTAGCCAATTTAGAGGGTGAAAGATTCCCATACAAGTTGGTGTTTGGAGATGCCACTCAAGTCTTTCATGGATATTTAATGGAGTTTTATTTGCAGGTGTAAGCTACAGGGCATCTCTTGGTTCCTTCGATTGCGGAACTTCCTCTCAACCATTTCCTGTTATTATGGCATATTCTTGCTCATGGAGGGATTGCGCTTTGGGTGAGCTATTGTACTCTTTGGGAGAGATTATACTGGTCTATTTATGATTGTAATAATTTGATTATTCTCTTTTATTCATTCTCATAAATTCTCGGGTCGAAATACCCAATGGTTGAATGTAAAAGTGATTGTTAATGAGCAAACAATGACCATTTTCCCACTATATTCTCATGGTACATTTATAATTGTAATGTGTTTAATATTATATTTTATTCATTCTCAAAAATTCTCAGGTATAAATACCAAAGGGTTGTATGTAAAAGTGAATATTAATGAGCAAACAATGACCATTTCCCCACTATATTGTTGTATGCCATGGTAATCCTAATTATTTCAAATGGAAGAATGTTTATATGATATATTTATGATTAATGGACTGTAATTTATGATTATTACAAGTTTCATGTTCTACACTTAAGCATTTGAAGTCATCTTACTCAGCTTAATTGCATTTGGAGAAGATTTGATGCCATTTCCCCAAGGGTCAAATTTGTGATTTTGTAGCTGTTTGGGAGAGGGTTATAATAGCATGTATAAACTGAATAATGATGCATATTATACCTTAACAATTTCCCATAAACATACTCTACCTATTTTCAGAAATTTGAGTGGGTTTGGGAGGATTTGAGAAGCCATTTTCATCATTTACCCAGGGGGAATTGGAACCCCAATTTGCTAGTAAAGACTCCTACTTTTTCCAGAATATTAAACAAGTTTGGAGAATTAATTGGAGGGTCAAAATAATCCATGAACATCATATTAAATTATTAATATAATTCATACACCTTCTAAGAATATTTGGGATCATTTGGGCCAATACAGAGATCTAGACATCAAAACTAGTCAAAGGTCGAAATAGGGAGAAAAAAAGTGCAAAATTGATCATTTTAATAAAATTTCAAAAAAGGGACATTACAGTGGTATCAGAACATGATAATGGAACCAGATGTGGTTTGATATTTATGAGGACAAGAATTTAGGGACCACCATTATATATTGAAACCCAAAAGTGCTTTTGTTAAAGAGGAAACAAAAGTAGGAGAAGAAAGGCATTTTTTTTAGGAAACTATGACTAGGGATGAAAAGGGAACCTCATATGATGGTGAGGAGCATATAAAAATCATGAAACCTCTCTTTTATGACATAACCAAGAACATGTCCCAGCATCTTATGAAAGGATTCGAATTGATGGCTAGCCAACTTAGGGGTAAGCTGACAGAAGGGAGTAGTAGAAGTTTCCATCATGGAGAGACACATAATACCATTCATTTTGAATACTTTTATGATTGGTTGAATGAATTTAGGAAAAATAAGCAATGCACAATTATGGAGGATACCAAGGAGCCACCAAGTTATGTGGGTGGTGAAACAAAAAAAGAATTGCATTATGAGGATCGAAAGTCACTCCCAAGTGACTCTGAAAAATATGAAGAGACATCACATGAGTATGAAGAAGTTTCAATTGAAAATATTGAATATCATTTCGAGACACATCCTACCTTGAAAATGAAACAAAGAGCATCTACTGATGGATGGTTGAACTATGAAGGAGTACCTACTGATGGGTGCTCACACCTCTATGTTGGTGACATAGAGATCACTTTTGGAAGTGTTTCTACAAGCCAAACTTCCATTGAACATGAAAATGAAGACCTTGTAGTAGTTGAAGAAGAAAAAATATCAACTTCCCCATCACCACTTGGGCTTCGTGAAGTTGGTCCAAGCAAGAAGGAAGAAGATGAGGAGGTTCATTTGCAACAGCCTCATTTTTTTGAAGGGTCCTTAAATATGAATGAAAAGAAGATCCAAGAGGCCCTTAGAATACTCCATGACACTCAAGCATTGGTATCAAATTCTTGTTGGGAAGTTTCTTCATTGGAGGAGCCATCCTTCCTTGAAGACATGAAGAAGATTCAAATAGCAATGTGCAACATCAAAGGTAATTTCATGTATTTGATTTTTGATAGAAAAAATGTCATTGAGCTTAGTGAATGGTTATATGAATCCTACTTGAATATCAATGAAGATATTCATAACCTCAAAATTCAAAATGAGCAACTTCTTGAGAGGTTTCAAGATACTTGTCCTTCCTCCTATGTTTCATATTTTCATATGGTAGATTGCTTGGAGGATTTTCATGACATGATGAATCATGAGAAACATGAAAAATTGCAGGTTCTTGATGTGCTTGAAAATTATCTTGATGAGATCCAATCCCTTGTAATGGTGGAAGAGGAACTTGAGTTGCCTCTTGAAAATAGTTACACACTTTTTAAAGAAGTGCATGATTCCACCACCTTGGAACCAACCCATGAGGAAAGTTTTGCATTTTTAAGGGAGGTGCATAATCCTACCTCTATGGATCCTTCACATGATGAAAATTTTTCACTTTTTGATCATTTGGGTGAGTTGGTTCTTTCTCTTACATCCTACACTTCCAAAGTTTGCAGCATTCATCATAATGAAGTATGGGTGAAAGACTTTTTTTTTATAGTGCCACATGAAGAGTATGGAATTTATATCTCTCCTTCTGATGATGACATGATTAGAGAACTGTATTATTTACATTTGCAGCAGCATCCTTTGTTACATTATGATTATACACATCTGCATGGGTGCACCTATGATGTTCACTTGAGTCACTTGGAGACTCGTGATTTTCCTTGCTCCTTGCCTAGTACATTTGATGTTGGAGGAACTTCATCCCACACTTGGGTGAAGAAATATATGATTTAAGAAAATTATTATTGGCTGAAACATCCTCTGTTATCTCATGATGATATACATATTCATGGGTGTATTGATGAGACTTATTTGATCCACTTGAATTCTTAATGTTTTCTTTGCTCCGTATTTGGTTCAGATTTTGGTGGAGGTTCTTCATTCACTCCTTGGATGAAAGAACACATGGCTGATTATATTGATACACATTATATATTTTTGGAGCAACATAATGAGACATGGGATCCTCACCTATGTCATTGGAGCATATTTGATTGGTCACTTGAAGCTTGTATGCACTTGGAAAATGGTGGTCTACTTACTTCGAGGTATAAGCACTTTCATTATTTTTTTATGGGGCACCTCCTTGATGTACATTTTTATTATGTTTTTATGTACTTTGATGATATATATTATGTACTCATGATGTTTGGAAGAATTCATACAAGAAAATGGGATCCCAGAACTCTCTTTCCTAATGGTATTGGTTGGAGAGCACTCTTAATTGTTGGAGTGCAATGCAAGCAATGGGACCCTGGGATAGTTTTTAGTCCTGTTGATTTCATTTTTTTTGGGAAACAAGCAATATGGGAGATGGATTCCCCACTTAATAAAAAAAATTTAATCATATTAGTGTAGCAGAAAGCATGGTGGTTCCTCTTGAAAATATTCATGGAATCTCAAAGACTCAAAGTTGGGCAACAAAGTGGCAACTTCAAATAATCATGCAGAAAGCAGGTTCTTCAACACACATGTTTGAAATTGCTTGAGGACAAGCAATATTGGGAAGGGAGGATTTTTCATGTCCCAAATTTTGCATTGGATCACAATGGCCTAATCATATTTTCCATATTGATGAGAGTTTGTCAAATTGATGCTAAGGGTCAAATAATTGCCAAGGAGGAAAATTACTAGCTTCCTAGGTTGGGGGTGGAAGCTTTGGGATTTGGAATAAGGGGGACAATAAATGATGTTTGAACACTAGAATCACATAGATATTTAATAAAGGATATAGATAAATAAATACAAGTAAAAATCAAAGTGGCAATTGATCATGAAGTCACATGGAGGATGTGGGACCCACACAAGCTAGATTTTCTATGCCACATGGCATCCTCCTCTTGCAATCTCAAATCCATGGGAAGCCTACATGTTTTTGGATGAGTTATAAGGCTAATAAAAATTTTCATATGCATCATAGGTCGAATTTGGAATGAAATTTAACTTACATGGGAGAGGAATAGTCATTTTGGAGCTAGTGAGACACTTGGACTAGATTCCCTAGCTCTATGACAACAATGATGAAGATGCTATGACACATATGACACAAATAATATATGAAGGCTGAGATATAACATATCTAACATGTCAGGTTGAAATAGAGCATCCAATAGGGCGCTCATGTGAGTTGGGGAAGCTCAATGGGTTCCTACTCAAATTGCGGGAAGATGGAAGGCTAGGAAAGGGAGGACACATGGCAAATATTGAGCACACAACCTAATTGGAATTGGATTGAGTTTTTGGATGGGATGGTAACCTTAGAAGGAAAAGTATGTTTATAAAATACAGGAATCAACCAAGAGAGGATCTTTTGATCATTTGAGAAATTTGCATTTGTGAATTGAGAGAGCTAGTGGATGGCTAGTTTCTTGCCTTAGCCAATTTCAAGGGTGAAAGATTCCCATACAAGTTGGTGTTTGGAGAGGCCACTGAGGCCTTTCATGGAGATTTAATGTAGTTGTATTTGCAGTTTGAAGCTACAGGGAAGCTCGTGGTTCCTTCTATTGCAGCACTTACTCTCAATCATTTCCAGTATTTATGGCATATTCTTGCTCATGGAGGGATTGCTCTTTGGGTGAGCTATTGTACTCTTTGGGAGATATTATACTAGTCTATGTTTTATTGAAAAAATTTATATATTCTCTGTTATTCATTCTCATAAATTCTCAGTTCAAAATACCCAATGGTTGAATGTAAAAGTGATTGTTAATGAGCAAACAATGACCATTTCCCCACTATATTGATGGATTCCATTGAATGCTGATGATTTAGATCTTCTCATGGTACATTTATTATTTTAATGAGTTTAATATGATATTTTATTCATTCTTATAAAGTCTCAGGTCGAAATACCAAAGGGTTCTATGTAAAAGTGAATACTAATGAGTAAATAATGACCATTTTCCCACTGTATTGTTGTATTCCATGGTAATGTTGATTATTTAGAATGGGAGAATGTCTCTTTGATATATTTATTATGAATGGAATTTCATTTAGGATTATTAAAAGTTTCATTTTCAGCACTTAAGCATCAGTTTAATTTCAATTGGAGAAGATTTGATGCCATTTCCCCAAGGGTCAAATTAGTGATTTTGTAGTTGTTTGGGAGAGGGTTATAACAGCCTGTATAAAATAAATAATGATGCATATGAGACCTTAACAATGTCCCTTAAACATCCTCTTCCTCTTTTCAGAAATTCGAGTAGTTTTAGGAGCATTTGAGAAGCCATTTTCAGCATTTACCCAGGGGGGATTGGAACCCCAATTTGCTAGTAAAGACTCCT
>LPNX010790381.1:461631-464617 GCA_001517045.1 Pseudotsuga menziesii | reverse complement strand
TATATATATGAGCATGATATACACAAAATGCACTGTGGTCTGTATATTTTTTGTTAATTTATTTCTCAATGTACAATTATTTATGGGCTGATGCATAATCATGGACTCCTTTAAAGACACTTTAGATGCCACATAATACTAGAAAAACTTGGAAACTCTGACTTTAGGTGACAATTTTTATTTTTTTGGAAAAGTGGTGGAACCCCCTTGACTAGCAGGGTTTCCATTGGCTAAGTAACCACGAACCAGGGGCATCTAAGTCGTCAAAATCACCCGGGGATCGCACCCGGCCTGGACCGCACCAACCCTTAACATGGTTGGATTTTTTGGTATTCGACGGGATTATAACCAGCGACCTTTCAGCTTAGGGGGCGTCTTAACCATACCCTACCATCAACTGTTCTACATCTCACGGATGAATTTAGGTGACAATTAGAGGTACTTTCCTAACTTATTTGAAGATGAAGTAAAAAGACAAAAGATACGTAATTGAATCAGCTTTCATAATATATAGAATTTGTGCAGACAAAATGTGTGTAAATGATTATAAAATTAGTTTCCGTGAAATTGGGTTTTCAAATTTTCAACACATCTTAACATATATGTTTGTGCGGGTGCAGCAATATATGAGGTAAATGATGTCAATTTGGGATAAAATCTTGCAGATATATAAAAGACACATGGGCCTAGTGCAACACTAGCTATTCAGAACTTTTCATGATTTTTTTATTATTATTAATTATTGAAGTCACAAAATCTTGAAATGAAAACGTTATGTGCGGGTGCAACACTTTGGGGGCAAAAATTAATGAAATCCTTTATTTCTATATATAAGATCGTAGATATTGATCTTGTATAGTGCACCATATAGTTTTCTTGGGAAATGGTGATGGAAATCAAAAGTTATATAAAAAACAATTAATGTATCTATTTTTTAAAACTGACGTGTGTCATTTAGAAAAATAATTATAAATAAATAAAACACAGTTTTGAAGGAAAAAATTACATATTTAGAATCGTAAGATCGTACTCTACAATATTCTAACTTTTCATAAAAAAATATTGCGTCTGTCATAACAAAACAAGCCATCTAAACTGAGCATATTGATAGAGTTCTAAAAGACAAGCAATAGCCTTGGTTTATTTGTCCTAGCCAATAGGTTCGGTAGTCTGAAGCTATTTCCGAACATAATGCCATTCCTTATTTCTGTCGATTTTTTTAATTTAAAAAAAACGCATATGCGTTTTTGCTTAACTAATTTGGTACGAGAGTAAAAAATATTAATGGCATCCTTTTTTATTTTAATACCATTTAGACAACACTATGATGGACACAAATGCTAGAGAAAGCAAAGAAACATTAAGAAATAAGGATTTAAATCTAAATGTATGTACACAAACATTTCAAAGAAATAAAAATTAGGAAATAGGTTTTTAACCCTCAACGTATGTACATAGGCATTCCAATGTTGCCGAATTTTTTTAAGGGGTCTCGGACTTTACGCTCATGACAATAATATGAAACTGCCACTAACTTAGGAATTACTAGAATTGAACGCTGGACTTCGCGTTGGCATGGCTACTAAAATCTATGAGCAATTAAGAGATTTAAAAGAAAAAATATAATATCATTCTTGATACAGGAAATGTTGATACAACAGGATAGTGGAAATAAAACAAAAGAATACAATGAGAATTTGGATGCTAACAGAGTCGAATTAGTATAAAGTACAGAATACCAAAGCAAAAATGAGAAATAAATATATATCCTTGGAGTATTGTGTAAAGAAAACACAAAAATACGATGAGAATTACAATGGTTTATATCTACCAAAATTGAATAAATATAAAATGTGGAATATCAAAACCAAACTGAGAAAGAAACATACATCCTTGGACAATTGATTAAATAAATAGAACAGTTGTAGAAACTTGGATTTATAGCACTATGTTTAAGCACCAAACAAACAAGAAGGCATAAATACCTGTAAACAAGGGCGGTGAATGAAGCCATGGGTTGTGCATCCAAGAAAACAATAATTCCTCCCGTCCTTCGATCTATTCAGCTTCAAGGGAAAATTTGCAACATTCACAGAGAGATTGAAGATTGATTTATGTTTGCGCTCAAAGGACATTATAAAGCCTCGGGAATGCTTTTTTGGTAGCTCTTTTGGATGTAAAAAATACAGAACAAGTACCGATGGATCAATGTACTCTCTCACTGCAAACCGCTAGTGATCATTCGTCGATAGGCGATAGGTGACTTTAATCAACATTGTGATGGTTATCATGTTATTTTAATCGTTATTGTGTTATTTTAATCCTTGATTAAGGATGTCTAGTTCTTTTAATCTTTGATTAAGGATGGATGACCAAAATTCAATCAAATGGGATATATATCTTAACAATATTTATCATCTGCCATGTATAGAGCCAAAGTTTCAAATGATTCATGATTTTAATCAACATTGTCATTGTGTTGTTGCCTTCTTTTAATCCTTGATTAAGGATGGATGACTAAAATCCAACCAAATAACATATACATTAGGGCTTATGCACAATCATGGACTCCTTTAAAGACACTTTAGATGCCACATAATACTGGAAAAACCTGGAAACTCTGACTTTAGGTTACAATTAGGGGTACTTCCCTAACTTATTTGAAGATGAAGTAAAAATACAAAAGATAGGTAATTGAATCATATTTCATAATATATAGCATTTGTTCATCGTCATCGTCGTCATCATCGTCGTCATCGTCGTCATCATCATCACCATCCTCATCATCATCATCATCATCATCATCATCACCACCATCACCATCCTCATCCTCATCCTCATCATCATCATCATCATCATCATCATCATGGTAAACATCATCATCACCCTCATCCTCATCATCATCATCATAGTCATCATTCTCCTCATTATCACCATCATTGTTCATCATCATCATCGTCGTCGTCGTCATCATCATCATCATCAT
>LPNX010790381.1:454131-459131 GCA_001517045.1 Pseudotsuga menziesii | reverse complement strand
ACTTACATAATTCCATAGTTTTGTACAGGTTTGGGTGGATTTCAATGGGGAATGTACATAATAGAGGTCGAAAGTCAGTGAGGAAGGTGCTTACACCGGAAGAAGCTGAAAATAGAAAAGAAAAAAAGTGGGAAGATTCAAGAAATCATTGGCATTCATTACATGAGCAAATAGTTCCCATTCCCCCTCAACAGATACTTGACGTAGAGGCTGAGGAAGATAATGCAACATTAAAGGAAGCTGGTTATATGGAAGTTGATATTATTGATCCATTAGTAAATCATACAATCTTGTGAAGAGTTCAATAATTATGTTACTCCTGATGCAAATGTGACTCAGCAACAACCATGGCTAGTGGTTCAATCTCCTAATCGAAGTTGTCAACCTATAGTAGATGTAAACGTCACTCTAGCATTTCAAACGACAAGAAATTTTGCATCAAAATGAAAGAGAACTCCTAAACGCATACAAGTGGACGAGAGCAAATTGATTTCCATGGAAGGTAAGGTGGCTAAATGCACTATCCTTCATCATTGTTCTCAAATAATGAAACAATATTTTGTTAACAAATCCGAAAGCCGGTAAATGCCAATTGTTTTTAGCTTTGCTTAAATCTAGAAATATGGCAACTGTTAGAAGAAATTTAGGCAAAATAACAATGAAGAATATCGAATCAAGTAATCACATTGTTAAATCTCTTACTGCTGCATTCACATTAATTGGTAAAAAAACTCGTTCACAAGACTATAATGTCGCTTGTCATGTATTGGATGAATCATTGTATGTAGATCCACAAGACAACGTCGTTTACTTAAATGCACATCACAAATTGTGCCTTTACATACAAAGACACTTAAAAAATATTCAGTAAGAAGAGACAACCTTGATGTAGAGGGACAAATGGAAACATTATGGGAATTTAGCGGTAGGTTGCCCCGCAAAGACATGAAGTTAGTCAAAGCAGTAAAGGGCCTAGTGCACACGTTTTGGCATGATAACACTAGGCCTTCTTCTAACATGAAGGATGTGTTAAAACATTGTACGGGTTCTAGAAACAATGAACCTCATGTTAAGAATTATCTTGACATGACATAAACTCGACTATTCGAGATGTTTAAATTTGTCCACATAGAGCTAAGGCTCGGGGAAAGATCTTTTGAAAAATGCAAGCCTTGGTGTGCTAGAATCAATACTATCCGGAACACTTTTTGATGTAGATACCACATAGAGTTTGACCTATATTTCCATACATTTGCACATATACGTCATTTTTTGCATCCTAACCATGTGCAGGAATGCTCAAGTACAATACCGCCAATGTCATCCAGAGATTTCATCCATAGCATAATGTGTCCGAGGTAAGATGGGCATACACATTACTTAAAACAATGTGTAGACGGTTCTTGCAACAATTGTGGTGGGTTATCATTATGGTCTGATTGCATCCATGAAAGTGAAGATCAAGCATTCGGGAATGCAATTGTCGAGAAGCAGAACTATCAGTATGAGACATATCAGCTACATGATGGGAAAGAAAGAAGGAAGATTAAATTGGTGACTTCATAGGTAAATTGTTGAATATTGACATATTAATATTCATGTACACATTTTTTTATGTGGTTTATTAACACTGTTTATTTTTTTACACCAGGTGCGAGTATGTGATTTTATTTCACAGTTTCGTGGAAAGATCCAACAGTACATTCAACATGTCGATATGGCACGGTGGCAAGATGAGCAATTCAGAATATGCCGGGACACCTTTCGTCATGGAACAATACTATTAGTGGTTGAATTTGCGGAAAATTACAGCCTACAACCACAAAATGAAATACAAAGTCAATACTATCACTCAGAGCAGGTGAGCATAATGGTGCATATCACGTATCAACATGGGCTAGATAGCAATGAAGAGAAACGTGTGATACTGAAAGAAAGTCACTTCTACATAAGTGACGACCGGACTCATGACATCCATTACGTGCAACATTACTTTAAATTATTCTATGATCATGTGATAGCTATGGATATACGTCCATTTTATCGTCATTTCATTTGGTCAAATGGTTGTGCTGGACAATTCAAGAATGCATGTGTATTTGAATGGTTTTGTTTGTTGCACATAAAATACAAGGTGCCACATGTATGGAACTACTTTGAAACTAGTCATGGAAAAGGAGAGCACGATGGTGCTAGTGCATGCATTAAAAATGCCCTTCGAAGGGAAGAGATGAATTTTATAGGTGCTCGCCTTCGAGACACTGCATCTGTAGTGAAATGGTGTGCATTTGTCATGGGAGAACAAGCAACAAGGAAAAACCTAGTGCGAAGAATATTCTGGGAGGTGAAAAATGTGGACCGATCACAAACACATCGGGTGAACACAGTGCATGGAACTCGACAGTTTCATTCAATTATAAGCTGAGACAACTTGGCCCTACAAATTTGGACAAGATTGAAGGCTTGCTTTTGCAGTTCCTGTAGCATCGATGAATGGGATGATTGTGAGTATACAGATACCGCTGGTACATGGGATCGAGTGACACTTGGAACCAATTTCAACGGGGTTAATGAAATAGACCATTTGGAAGATGATCAGACACATATTTATACATACTATGATCACATATCGGATCTCATACAAGCAGGTACATGAGTAGTACCTAAATTAGAAAATGCATTTAGAAATGCATTTTCTAATTTCGACCTATGTAGAATTTAATTTATGTAGAAATTAGAAATGCAAGACCTTATTTAAAAAATGTATTGTTAACTCGACCTATTTCCTTTCACAGGTCAGATATATGCAGTGGTTTCCCCAAAAAATAATGAATGGGGTTATGACTATTGGTTGGCACGTTGCTTAGAGGGGAAACAAACCATTCTTGAACCTGTTACAGATGATGAAAATATTGAATTCCCAACTGGATCGATGGTTATAAAAGGGGAGTACTTGACACTTGCAGCACAACAGAAAAGGAAGGGTGGGTATGTATATCAGGATTATAGACTAGGAGTTATTGTATACCACTTCACCAACCTAGTAGTTGGTATAAACATCAAGCCGCGAACACTTGGTCACAAAAATAGGTCACATGTACGATACTTGCTACCTTAGAGCACAAAATATTGATGGACACCATCGGCACCAGAGATGATCCAAATGGCCTACTTGTATGAGTGCATTGCCAGGGGCATTATTTAAGATTTAAAGTGAATTTTGAAGCACAATTTCAATTATTTAGCCTTAGTTTATTCCCAATGTAATAAACCTGTGATTGACCGATACCATTCACAGACATAATATTATTCAAAGGATACTGGACACTATAAACACGATCGTACAACCTCGGGTGAGTCATCTATAAATCATGTTTGCACATTTTCATTGGGTTCTCTTTTATTCTTATGATGTTACTAATGTCTATCCTTTCGTGTGCCTAGGATACAAACACCATCTACGGCACATTGGAGGTGCCAAGAACGGTGTCTTTAGACACCAACAAATAGAATTCAGAAAATAACATGCTCTCGAGTTGTTGAGATTTACATTTCTTGATGTTTTTAGTTTAATATACATTTAATTACATTGCCATGTAAAAATTGGAAACCAACTAGGGTTTCATGAACACCACTTTGCATGTTATAACTAGGCTTGACAAATAATGAGATGGAACTAGGGTTTAGTGAGCAATTTACAACTTAAGAGAGGGACCTAGAAACACATGGACATGTACAAATTGGAAACCAACTAGGCTTTCATGAACACCAATTTGCATGCTATCATTAGGGTTGACAAGTTATGAGATGGAACTAGGGTTTAGTGAGCTCTTTACAAGTTAAGAGACAGAACTAGAAACACATGGACATGTACAAATTGGAAACCGACTAGGGTTTCATGAACACCACTTTGCATGGGTTGACAAATAATGAAATGGAACTAGGGTTTAGTGAGCAATTTACAAGTTAAGAGAGGGAACTAGAAATTGGAAACCAACTAGGGTTGACAAATAATGAGATGGAACTAGGGTTTAGTGAACAATTTACAAGTTAAGAGAGGGAACTAGAAACACATGGACATGTACAAATTGGAAACCAACTAGGCTTTCATGAACACCAATTTGCATGCTATCACTAGGGTTGACAAGTTATGAGATGGAACTAGGGTTTATTGAGCAATTTACAAGTTAAGAGAGGGAACTAGAAACACATGGACATGTACAAATTGGAAACCAACTAGGGTTTCATGAACACCACTTTTCATGGGTTGACAAATTATGAGATGGAACTAGGGTTTAGTGAGCAATTTACAAGTTAAGAGAGGGAACTAGAAATTGGAAACCAACTAGGGTTAACAAATAATGAGATTGAACTAGAGTTTAGTGAACAATTTACAAGTTAAGAGAGGGAACTAGAAACACATGGACATGTACAAATTGGAAACTAACTAGGCTTCATGAACACCAATTTGCATGCTATCACTAGGGTTGACAAGTTATGAGATGGAACTAGGGTTTAGTGAGAAATTTACAAGTTAAGAGAGGGGACTAGAAACACATGGACATGTACAAATTGGAAACCAACTAGGGTTCCATGAACACCACTTTGCATGGGTTGAAAAATAATGAGATGGAACTAGGGTTTAGTGAGCAATTTACAAGTCAAGAGAGGGAACTAGAAATTGGAAACCAACTAGGGTTGAAAAATAATGAGATGGAACTAGGGTTTAGTGAGCAATTTACAAGTTAAGAGAGGGAACTAGAAAGACATGGACATGTACAAATTGGAAACCAACTAGGCTTTCATGAACACCAATTTGCATGCTATCACTAGGGTTGACAAGTTATGAGATGGAACTAGGGTTTAGTGAGCAATTTAGAAGTTAAGAGAGGGGACTAGAAACACATGGACATGTACAAACTGGAAACAAACTAGGGTTTCATGAACACCACTTTACATGGGTTGACAAATAATGAGATGGAACTAGGGTTGAGTGAGCA